>JAYJLX010039714.1:0-38176 GCA_036873525.1 Chalinula nematifera
TATGTATGTATGTATGTATGTATGTATGTATGTATGTATGTATGTATGTATGTATGTATGTATGTATGTATGTATAAGCTATATGATTGTTCTATAGGATGCTGCTAAAACCAGTGTAAGAGCTATTATTGGATCAGTGGGAAATAAACAGACCATCGAGTTGAGTACAGTTTCCAAGCAACACGGAATGGCCATTGTTGGATATAATGCTGACGATGCAGAATTGGCCGATAAAGTATGTTTATAATAATTATGAAGGGAAAGGAGATCCAGCTATAACCTACCAGTATTGTTGTTTCTTTGTTTGTACATTGCTAGTCGACTCATCCGTACTTTAATCGGGTATCAATTGCTCAGGAGAGGAAGTTCTATGGGATGGGATTATTTCTGTCAACTCTTCAATGGAAAAGAATTGTAAACACAATCACTGATAGCATGTGGTGTTAATATCAATTGTATCGATTTTAAATTTGCTTTTTTTTCTCTTACAGATTGTAATTAGAGACAGCAATACCCCTATTCCACCCATTATGTATGAAAAATTCGAAACACACGGAATAGAGATTAATCTTGAAGTAATACTAAACCCCTTTCACTTTGAGTTTAGGACTTGCTCATTAGATAAACACCTACACATCATATGTATTTACATTATCATGAATGATAATTATTATGTAATTAATGTCAATGAATATCCAATGAGCAAATCCTCGACTCAACACAAACAGACTTTAATACAATACGATATCAAAACATTGATTATATCATTCTATTAATCCCTTCTTCTCCTATGTATACTGTGTGTGTCCCCCCTTCCCCCCCCCCCTTCCGATATACTAGATCATTGTACCAGCTGCAGGTAATAGTACTAATTTCGAAGGCCTGCGTCCGCTAGACGATGATGCTATACATATCTTACATGCTGGAACCAAAATCATATTCAGCTACACATCTCCTCCCAACGATCTATACCTGTATTACGAGGCTATTAGGTTAATCACTAGTATACTATAGTGTAACTTACAATACATGCATGCACATGTATTGAAGTACTGCATATTATTGATACCTATATCAGGAGACTATGCATGGTCACTAGTGCAGTGTATATACATGAGTACTTATGTACTATATTGGTTAGTGCTTTATCGATTATGTGGTTTGCTTGTTTTAATTGTTAGACTTGAATTCGCACCAATACACGGCTATCAATGGTTCACCGAATATAGCTCCCTGCTGGGGTTTCCATTCAATGATCAAGCAGGCAACTGCAGTCAGGTCAGGTCTATATATAGTAATAATTGCTGGGGATCCAACTATCATTCATATATACTGTATATACAGACACCAACATGTACAGCTGCATTTAATTCCACTATTGTCATCAATCCTGGTTCCAAAGTTGATCTATCTAAAGGATTTTGGAGTGAGACTTTGTTTGATGCATACACTCATCTCGACCCCACGGCCATTCCTGGCTCTCCCGTATATAGACTACCATCGGTTTGTAAAGGAAGACCATTTTATTCTAATGTTATAATTTAGTCATCCATCCTCATTATTTCCAGCTCTTGAATTTCCATTCTCTGTCTCACGATGCGGCAGTGGCTGTGTTCCTTGGAGCCATGAGAATCATCAATCGGAACGAAACCATTACTGGACCTGATCTAGCCACGGAGATCAGAGAGGTTTCTTTTATCGGAGGGAGTGGTCGAGTTTGGTTCGATGAGAATGGAGACAGACCAGAATACTCAGGTTTTACTCAACACTACTTGTATGATATCATGAAACATATACTGCGTGTATCAGATCAGACTGTTTTACCTTACCCTTGTGCAATTGTACCATTCAACCACCATATAGAGGCAGCTCACCCACAATTTTTATAAAAAAAATAAACTATCCTGCATGATGCTGCCATTGCTGTCCTGTTTTTTTTTTTTTTTCAGCTACTATCTACCAAATGAAACCCCTCTGGGAAGATATTACATTCAGTAGTGATGTATGTGAGCAGTGTAACTTTGTATATAACGGTAGTATACCCATTCATTACTGGAGCTACAATGTATGTGTGCATGTTATAGTATTATTACTCTGTTCTATTGTAGTTCATATTTACGGCTGGCTATTATTTTATCAACTCTGCTACTAATGAGGCAACCCTAACATTCACCAGGGAACGCTCACTCTCCACTGGCACTGTTCCTGACTTTATGAGCTTCACATCCTCCGATTCTTTTAACAATATAACGTAAACTTAAATTATACATTTAATACTAGTGCATAGTACAGTATAATATACAGTATAATAATAGTATGTCCATAAAATTATACAGTATAATAATATATATATATACATGTACTTGTACTTAGTACATATACTATATGGTGTACAATAAAGTATTCAGTTATTTGGTTCAACTAGTAAATCTGTTTACAGTATTCAAGGTTATTATGATGGAAGTGATGAATTGATGACGTTCCACTTGCTAGTACCAGCAGCGTTCTACTGCATATTTGGGTGTGGGGGCGGATTGGCAGATGATGCTAATGGCAGTGTACTCTACTACAATAATGGAGAGTGTATTGGGCAGAACATATGCATGTATGTATGATATACACATATGTATGCATGTATATTATATGCACAGACTTATGAGGATAGCTGAAAGTGGATTTACACTAGAGTACCAACCATTAACTGTTATATTTGCTGAGTGTAAATCGACTTTGATTTTATAATCAATGGGCATTTTTGTTAGTATATAAAATACAGCCGCAATCAACCACTATATTGTATGAAACATGATCAATACACTAAAATATCCTAAACTATAAGCTTATCAGACCAAACAATGAATACTATTGGTTAATTACATGTATATTATACTCGTAGGTGTAAGACCATAAATGGCACTAATGACCTAGCATATGCTGGCCTCTCCTGTGAGTTCGCTGTGTGTATTCCCAACTGTATCTTCGGAGAGTGTACCAGTCCGGGTAACTGTACTTGTAATGAAGGATGGGGTGGAAGTATCTGTAAAACACCTTTATGTGAACCGTGAGTCCATCAATACATGTACACATATATACAGGGTATACCTTTCCCACTGTGGATACGAGGCCAAAAGACACTGTGTCCTATGTATGGTCTCCCTGAGTTAGGGGTCTCTTAGTGTACAGACTGTACTGCATATGACAATTCTTCCCCAATGGTGTCAACAGTTATAAAGAGGGTTGCTATGTAAATTCATTTATTGAGTGGGCGTTGTATTATATTATTAACACAGACCATGTGAGGCAGGTGTGTGCAATCGTCCGAATGTGTGTACCTGTGATGATGGTTATTATGGACCCACATGTACCGGGGTGTGTTCGTGTGACCACGGGGAGTGTTCAGAAGGTCAGATTTTCAGCTGTAAAATTTTCTTTTTTTTTTAGATAGGTTTCATTATACCAAGAGTCCATAATGTAAAGCACTTTGCATTTTGAATTCCTTGTTTCGCTTAAAAATTATTCCTTAAAGCCTTTTGAAATATTGATTGCGTTTTAAATTATTTTTGTTCTTTCCTTAGGATCCGATGGTACAGGTACTTGCACCTGCGAGAGTGGTTATGCTGGTGCGGAGTGTACCATCTCTATTCCACTGACTGTCATACCAACCGGGAGTTTCACAATCTTCATTTTCATTATCATTGTGATATTAATCGTGTGGTATGTTCAAAAGTAAGTGAGCTTCAAAACAAACCTTGTAAATGAGAAGGGGGGGGGGGGGGGGCAAAATTATCTGTTCGATATGCTCCAGAGGAGTATGGTGGGACCTAGTATGTACAATATAATAATTATATGTAAAGTTAAACTTCAACACAAAAAGTTTTCATTATTCTGGTAGTAATTATTGAAAGTTTAGAGTATTCACTCATCTCATGCACGAATTGTGTAGATGGATTTTTTTTATATTTATATATAATTTTTTTTTTAAACTACCTTTTTTTTCATTCTAGAAAGCGACAACAGGCAGCACTCACCAATGATGATTGGGTTGTGGTCTTTGATGATGTGGTTATTCATGGGGACTACAAAGCCCTCACTAGTAGCTCTTTCAGATCAATGAGTTCAATTCGCTCCCAGACAAACCAACTTAAGCAAGTGCTTCTTTATTTTTTTGAATTTCAAAATGTATGATCTATTTCACACCAAAGGAGCAAAGAAGGAGTAGAAGATGTCAGCCATTGTCTGGGAACATGGAAAAATACAGCTGTGGCCATAAAGAGAATCAAGAAAGACGTCTCAATTCCCTTGACCAAGTCACTAAGAAAGGAGATCAAAGAAATGCGAGAAATTCGACATAACAATCTGGCAAATTTCATTGGGGCTTGCCATGAAGCACCAAACATATGTATTCTAATGGAACTAGCACCAAAGGTTAGTGCATATACATGTAACTACTAAGGTCCATTTACATAGAGTTGAGAATTTGCTCATTAGATATTCATCTATAGTTCATTAATTATGGCTAATCACCGCCCACGCACATTTGTGCCTAATACATTATGAATGATAAATTATTGCGCAATAATTACCAATGAGCAAATCCTCAACTCAACATGCACGCACTGTAGAGTACAGTGGTTAATTGTTTAGCTATGATTGATGTATACTTTATATAGGGAAGCTTGGAGGACCTGTTAGCCAATAAAGCCTACAATTTGGACTGGAATTTTAAGTATTCGTTGCTAAAGGTGATTAATACACATGTACATGTACACTTTACTTATATCTACATATACAGTATATGTACTCTAAAGTAACATATTACTTGTTTATTAGTATCTATATCTATTGTTTAGGATATCTGTAAAGGTATGATATACTTGAGTGAGACATCCTTCAAGTCACACGGTCGACTAAAACCTTCCAACTGTGTCGTTGACAATAGATGGACATTAAAGATCACTGGTGAGCAGTATACACACACAAAAATTTCTACATCAGTTTTTTTTTTACTATTTTTCCTTCTTTCTCCCCCCCTCCCCCCCTTCCCCCCCCCCTCCCTCTCCTTTCAGATTACGGAATGAGTATATTCAAGTCAAACCAAACCGACGTTCCTCAGTTTACTGGTATTAAGGCTCCTCTCCCTGAAGCTACTCCACATGTTGAGGAAGTGCTGGAGGAAGGATTGGTGACAGCAACATCAATAAAACGGTTATTATATACGTACATATACATGTACACAGCAACGAAACATCAAATACACATTGTACATGCATATATGAAGCCAAAATGATCATTTACTCGGAAATAATTTACATAATTATACTTATTATTCATTTTCATAGAGCATTATTATATACAGCCCCTGAAATACTGTCAACTGGTGTCACCCATCCTGACCACGTTGGGCTCGGTACACTTGAAGGCGACGTGTACAGTTTCTCCCTCATCATGTACGCGATATTGACCTCAGAAGCAAATGCCTATAATGAATACACTAAATATATGGAGATCAACGACCTATTGGAGTGTCTGGCTGGATTCAAACCGGTTCCAGAATCGGTACATATCTTATGACGATGATACGTAGTATTACATGTATAAACTGATTACATACAATACAAATTAAGGTGGAGCAATATTTTTATTTTTTCGCTATTTTTTTAGATTTTGTATAACAATAGAAGGCATAGTACGTGTGATTACTTGAGGCCCACACCACCTAGTGATGAAGAAAGTGCAGGCTATGTCGAGGTTAATATATAATACAGATAATTATAGTAATGTGGTATAAAGTTGTTATTTTTGCAAATTTTTCTGTAATAGTTGATGAGACGGTGTTGGTCTCAGAACCCCAAGGATCGTCCATCGTTCCAGTCCATACTGAAGCAGTTGAACCATCTTCATGCCAACCCAACGGGAAGCGATCTCATGGACAACTTAGTAAAAATGCTAGAGCAGTACTCTACCAACTTGGAGGGTATCGTGGCCGAAAGAACTGCTAGCCTTCATGCTGAAAAGGAGAAAATGGAAAACCTGATCTGCCGTGAGTCAAAAGATTCCCCGGTTCAATTTTTAACCCCTAGAATACTGTACACTGGCTCCTGCTATTCTATATAGGCATGCTACCGAAAGCTATTGCTGAGCAGCTGCAACAAGGGCAGCAAGTAGAGGCTGAATCGTTCGACAGCGTAACCATTTACTTCAGGTATATGCATATACAGTGTATCAATATACATGTATTGATACCTGTCATCACTATAGTGATATAGTTGGTTTCACTGAGATTGCTAGTATCAGTACGCCACTACAAGTAGTTGGACTCCTTAACGATCTCTATACCTGTTTTGATGCTGTTATTGATAATTTTGATGTCTATAAAGTGGAGACGATTGGAGATGCATGTACGTGTTTCATATATAATTCATTACTGATTACTCCATGTATAACCTATGCCATGTAATATTGAGACCAAATATAACAATAATTGTTATGATATATTATATTGATATAGATATGGTAGTGTCAGGCCTTCCTATTCGCAATGGTGATGATCACGCTGGAGAGATAGCTTCCATGGCTCTTCATCTCTTATCAGCTATTGTGGACTTCAAGATCCATCACCTTCCAGAAAAGAAACTCCAACTGCGTGCAGGGATGCATTCAGGTCTACGTGTAATCCTACAAAATATATACATAGCTGTACTGTAGATGTTATATGCATTATATCGAATCCTTAATCATTGTCTCACCACTACATGCATGTACATACAACATGCACCTATATAATATACACACGTATATACATATATGCATGTGGCACAAATTTTATAGTCTCACACATATATACATATATGCATGTGGCACAAATTTTATAGTCTATTATATATAGTACGTATGTGTTTGTACTGCAGTTTCCCTACTGTATGATGATATCGAGTTTTATTAAAAATTATAATACTACTTAATATAGGTCCATGTGTGGCTGGTGTGGTTGGCTTAAAGATGCCCCGATACTGTTTATTTGGAGACACAGTCAATACAGCCTCTCGCATGGAATCAGGAGGCCTTGGTATGCTTCAATAATAATTATTAACTTTCAGTGATAAAACTGATTTCCCTGTAATACGTGTATAATATGTATAATATAGCCCTTAGAATCCACGTTAGTAAATCCACTGCCGATATATTGAATAGACTGGGAGGCTATCACCTTGAATTGCGTGGAGAACGTGATGTCAAGGTATATACACATCCTTTGCATGCATGGTTGATGGTAATATACATGCACATATTGTAATAGGGCAAAGGAGTCATGACTACCTATTGGCTGAAGGGTAAGGAAGGATTCACCAAGTCACTCCCGTCACAAGACATTGCTGTTTCGGCCAGTGAACACGAATTCAAATAGAATTACAATATCATTGGTACAATTGCGTAATTATAAAATACAAAATTACAAAAAAAGCATTTCTGCATGATACAAAAAAAAATGGAAAGAGTAATAAATAATATATTATACATAATATGTGCATATATGCATGTATAGATCATAAGAGTAGCATACCAGCTAATGTTGGATTGATATCGCGTATCTATATACATGTACGCTGATGGCATTGAAAACACAATTAACATTCCATGTTTATTATACCGCAGTACTTAAGTGACAAAACTATAGGTTTATCGATGCATTTCATTCTGTTTTAATCTTCAATCCAGTTGGAATCATCTGCAGATCTCTGCCGGTGGTACAAATGAGTTTAGAGGATTCAAGTGATGTTAAATGGCGGATAATGGGCATTCCTTGAGAATCTAAGTCCTTCCGGGTTGCCTCGCGTCTGCTGGATATATCATATACTATGATCTGAGACTGCAGGAGGAAAAATAATATAAAAAATCAAATTAGATAAAAAGATACAGCAATTTAAAGAATTAATGGAGAAGAATAGGGCTGACCTGTAGAGCAATGGCGAAATGATGTGGGCTAATGAGTGTGATGTCTGAAGCATATCGACCCTATTTAACGATATGAAATATAGATAAAAATAGCATCTATGGATTAAGCCATACAAATAAAAATTGCAAGCTTGAGTTATTAATTCCGTTACGGGTTATATTTTTTACTATAGCAATGCCAAACATACCAGTTCAACAATGTTGCTAAGGTATCCATCGTTCCTACTCCAAATTAACACCCGGCTGTCTTGGGTTAGTGCAATAATGTAACTGTTATTACAACAAGCCTTGGCAACACCGTGTACCAGTTCATCCTCATCAGATGACCCATCTGATGCATCCCTGTAGCTGTTAGCACAACAACGACTGTCCAACTGATGGACTACCTGACCAGTCTTGTAGTTCCATATACATACAATGCCAAATGAGCACGCTGAGAAACACTTATCGTTCTATAGTTAAAGAGAGATGATGTGTATTATAATGATCATAGAATTCTAATATTCTAAACACACCTCGATGAATGAGAGAGTGACTATCGAGCCCTTGTGTAGTTTAAGTGAGCGTAACAACAGAAAATCGGAGATTCGATATATCTGTATTATTATAATTCATAATAACATTGCACTGTAGCAAATCATATTGAATCCTATACCTTATTAATAGAGTCATAGCCTCCTGATACAACCGTGTCATCCGAGCAACACAGCGCAGTAACGGGCCCTCGATGGGCCTGCACTCCGTGTACCAACTGGCCATGATGACTGGTGAGTTGTAAAGAGCCGTCCAAATGTCCCGAAATAATACTGAAATGGTGTGTAATACTAAAGAGTGGATATAGGTGTTTGTATAGTGATCCATTAACTAACCCTATAGGGTGGCCTTTTATTGATGTTACTCCAGGTAAATTAAGAGCTAAACAAAACTTTAAACTGCCACTAGTAGAATTCCAAGCCTATATGCAAAAAAATATTAAAAAAATAATCAGTTTTATAATATAAACCATTTATTTGCTCTTTACCCCCCACGCCCCCCTCCCTCGATCCTCTTTCCTCTCCTTTGTTTACCTCAATCTGTCCATTTCCACACCCAATGATAACAGTACCCTTGGACAGATCCAGACACCATAACGGTGAAGGGGCGAAGGTGTCCCATAACTCATCTACTGCATCAGGACACTGCATCATGGCCAGCTCCGACGTAAACTGGGAGTATACGCTGAAGTGACGAGTGAATTGGAACCCGTTACCGCTGGTTGCAGGAGGTGGAGGGGAGGGCCCCGTTTCGGGTGTCCCGTACGACAGATCCGAGTTATCTTCCAGCGATATGCTTTCAGCTGACCAGTTCTCGCGTGAGTTGGCAGTGGACGAATCCATGCTGTGCGAATGAAGGGATTTCTTAGAGCTGCTGGATAACTCGGCATGCGATACTAAAGGCCTGTTATAGGTAGTAACAGCTTTGGTACTGTTTAGGCTACCCAATGATGATGATCGTGAGTTGTTGGATGGAGCTGAGAAGCTGTGTCGTAGTGGACGTCGTGCGGAAGGTACAGGTGACTGGGCGGACTGTACGTGAGCAGGAATGTCAGATATACTGCGTTTAGTAGATAAATCAGTGAGTCCATGGTTTATGTCGCACTCTTCGTTGATTGCTTTGTCTGGTTTCTCGGGACTTCGTTTAAGGATTGTACCGATAGTCGGCATCGAGAGCCTCTTCAGGAAGCCCGGGATAATTTTCTGTGGAAGATGGACTTGGAATATTGTGGTGGGGGTTGAAGTGGATGCAGGAAGAGACGAGGGTGATGGTAGCGTGGGTGTGAGTGGGGGAATGGATGGATGGGGGAGGGAGGGTGGAGATTGGTGCGGTGGGAGTGATTTTGTGAATTTGCCGCTGGAGGAGAGTGAAGTTGATGATGGAGTGGGCGGGGTGGATGATTTGATATCGGACGATTCACATCCTTCAACATGGCGAGAAATAGAGTCACGATAATCACGTAGTCTCAATTCCCTAAATACAACAAGAAAACAAACATCTTTTAAACTTTATACAGAGAACAAATATTTACAGGCCCTTGTTTAATTATTTAATTTAATGAAATTTCTAATTAAAGCCCATCACTGTTGGTGCCAAACTGACCGCCTATCGATTACTATTGAACATTCCCTCTTGCTCATGTCCCATATGTACACCATACCATCCAAACTAGCAGTTACAGTGTAGCCATCGTCAATACTTAAACACTCTATATCCTGAGACAGAGAGAGAGAGATAGAAAATAGAATTGATAGAATCGGTTACTTCAAATAATTCAGCAAAACGAATGGGGGGTGGGGGGGAGGGGGGTTAAAAAGTATCACTTAAACTTAAAATAAGAACAATCATTTGATATATTACTTTACTATACCTGTACATGTCCTTTCAGTTTTGATATTGTAGTAAGCTTTTGTGTTTCTTTCTCCTGGTCTTCCTTCTTCTTGATATGGCTGGCCTCTCTGGATAGTATCAGGAGATAGGCTATCACGATACCACAGGCGATCTGCAGTACAACCCAGCGAGCCATGTTGGGTATGGAGAGGAGGGTGTTGGTAATGTGTGAGAGGGTCACGTATAGGTCTTTAGTATTGCCGGCTCGAGCAAACAGCTTCTGGGCTGAGAAACCCAGACGATGGTTCAACATGATAGGTGGCAGAATGGTCATGAACCTAAAACAGATTAACACATTAGCAGCAAACATTAAAGAAACATTCTAAACAAAAAATATACAAGTAAATACATAATACATTACAGTCAAAGGTACACTTCTCTATAATACAATTATGTTTCTATAAAGGACTTCAGAGAAGTGCTTAATTTGAATAATTTCCCTAGTATATTACTCAACCTCTATATGAGGGACACTTCTTTATAATGGACATGTTAATGGTCCCAAAAGGTGTCTTTTTTTTTAAATGGAGGTTCTACCATAATAACATCATTATTGTGCATAATCAAGTACCGTTTCTCCAGAGTGAGGTTGTAGTAGTGAAAGAGGCGTGGCCAGTGTTTGTCAACCATAGGTATCCAGCAATAGGACTCGTCCATGCACGGTACAGAGAACCCATCTTCATCCGATCTGAAAGAGACGTGACTCTCTTTACCCTCCAGCTCTGGTCCAAGCACACCTTCAATGTATTCTAATAAGGATAAACGGCGTAAAAGTGAGTTTTGTTTACTTCTATTCGAGACTTGATTCGTGCAAAATCACAAAAATGAATATACATGTATGTGATCCCTTTACGTGAGCATGTACATGTATGTTCGTGCAAACATTAATTTCTTGAATTTTTGAGCTATGGAAAGAAAAAAAAGCTCTGCTATACATCAAATTGACCCCTGGTGAATAATCTTAAAGTAAGTAGACAATAGTTCTTTTTTTTTGTATAAATAATTTATGGAAAGTGTCCCCTGACCATGAATACATTTACATAATTAATGTGTCTGTCTACATGGTAACAACAACACTGCATGTATGCTAATGCAATTTAGACTGCTATAATGTGACCTTGCTAAGGGTAGTTATAGTGGTCTCTATGTATATTATATAGAGTTGGTGCTATACATGTATATACTAGAGCATACTGTAGTCTATAGTCTTATAGGTGACTTTTCAGTGTGAACAGACTATAGTCTGTACCAATGATCCTTGTGGCATGATGTATATTATGGGATATACATACATTACAGGGCTTCTTGCTTGATAAACCACTACATCTGATAGAAAATTAGTAATCGTTACTACTAACCTTTGATTCGTCTCTTTTGCACTGTTGAATTCTCTTTCGTGGAGAACTCATGCGGAACAGGAATGGGGCTTTCGATTGATGCTGATTCCGATGGTGGGTAGAGGGTGTGATACTGTGTGGGTGTGGCTACTGCTGATACAAAATTATGAAACCTCTCAGTATGGGAGATAACAGACATAAAATACACAAATAGTACGACGGCAAAGAAACGCTGAGCAAAACGATTTCGGACGAGGAAAGAATTGACCCTGTCTCTCTTGGACATTCTCCATTTTGGTTCGACTGATTGCGAACCCTGACTGGGTTTGCTGTGAAATGAAAGTTCAGTGAGCTCCATCCTCCTGAGGTCAATGGATAGCACAGTGGTGAAGAAAGTGATGTGTAAGAAATAGTCACACAGCAGTCCAACAAGAGCAATGATACAGAACTCTTTCATGGCGTAGTTAAAGGTGAATACGCCGAGTATAACCAGACCCAGAACCGTCAGGAGGTTCTTGGTTAGGGCACGCCCCTCCTTACCCAACCCTTCAGCGATACGATACTTGATCTCGAGCCCAGGATCAGTAGATATGACGGCTTTGGTTATGATTAGAATGTTTTCGAGGCCAATCACAACCACCACAAACGGAAATATCTCACTAATAATGGAGAAAGAAGGAAAGAGGACAAAATTTCAATTATTTTACATGTACATGGACATTAGTCCACTGACCTTCCACTGACGGTTATACTGAGTCCAAAGAATGTACATATACCCAGGGACATGGTCAGAGAGCACAGTACTGTTATGACAGCTGTAAATCCCAGACCCAGTTTAGAGCGCACCAGATCAATCTTGCCTATGGAAACAAACAACACTTGTGTAAACAACACAGAGCCTGACACTTTTTTTTTTCTTTTGAAGAATGGAGAAGCCATGAGTTAACAATGGAAAAGTTATCACGCCTATTGTATACTCAAGTGCAAAAAAAAAATGGGATACAACAGAAACAATACTGTTATAAATACAAGGTACATATACATGCAGTACTGAGTACTGACTTGCATACACATTTAACACATGTAGAGTTATACACATGTAACAGTCTCACTAGGAGATGACAGCATACACTGTGAACACTTTTAACAGTATACACAGTGGTTACTTGTTAATCCAGCCACCCTGAATTCCAGCCTACAGCCAATAACTTGCTATAGATCCTAAGGATAAATGCCACTCTTAAACCAGCCACATCTTCTGGTTCCAGGGTTGTAGAGGTGGCTGGAATAACAAGAATTCACTGTATACTTGATCAAGGAAGCTTCATAATATACAGCCTGGAATAGAATCCTAATCTACTTATTCAATTCCACGCAACAATTAAGCTAGAAATATTTCGTACACCGACTAACTAACCAACAGAGAATGAGATGTAAAGGAACACGATAGAGTATAGACAAATGAGAGGAGCGAAGCTAGTCAAAGTCCATTCCGATTCATAGTAAACATGCTTCATGAACTGGAGCTCACTGGTCTCCTCCATGGGCCATATATTGTTGAGGGTCTGGACACATTTGGTGATTTGGTCGAAGTTATCAATGGACGGTTCCAGAGCAAAGGTGAGTGCGAACCTCTGTTCCTTCAATTTACTTTTTCTCACGCTACTTGAGTGGGCGTGACTGACTTCCCAAAACCCTCCATAAAACAACTCTGAAAGTTAATTATTAAAATAAATAGCTATATTTATCAGGGGCTTACTCTTCATGTTACCTTTTATAGTGTGTAAAGAAAGGTTGGCTTGTATACCTTTATCCAATGAGTTTGCACTATTTTCCAGTCTATATTGGTTGTATTCAAATAAATTATTAATCAATTATTGAAGTTAATTAGTTAATTAATTATATAACAAATCAAATACCGGATTAAAAAATTTGTTAGTTGTTTTGTTAATCACTTACAGCTGGAAGTTGTCATTCAGCGGAGATAATATCGACAAAATGAACGATGGGAGGGGCGTGTCTTTGTTGCTATGGACACGTGCGAACTTTGAAAACGCTGGATGCATAACAGGAGCACATGATCTACAAACAAACAAATTCAATTAAAACAACCATAGCTACAGTGAAAAGGAAATCATTAATTGTATACATAAGAGAGTGCACGAGTGGGCCTTAGTACACAGAGGTTATTACTAATACTATACAATGGAAGCCCTATACAAAAAGCACATTGGGGACAGAGAGAAGTGCGCTTTATTTAAAGGTGTCCTTTCAATAGAGGTAAATTCATACAAGAAATGCTATTTTGGGGAAACTTAATAGCGTCATTTATAGAGAGATGTCCTTTGTAGAGGGGTATCCTTTAAGAGGGGCTCCACAGTATAAATAATAAAGAAAGAAGAGGTGTTTACAATAACCTTTCGGCTGTCATTAGAGATTCCATCATTAATGCCATCGTCTTCTTGCTGAGGGAAACATGCTGCATGTTCCGACAGAGTTCACTAAAACTGTCACAATCCAACTGAACGTCAACATAAATCTGCTGTATTATCACAACAGGAAGCCCCAGGAACTAGTTGAGTAATTAAAATGAGGTTATTAAAAATAATAAAAAGGTATTCATGTTTTACCCATATTGGAGTACGGAAAGACATCAATGATGGGTCGTTGACAATCCAGTCACTGGCTGGTCCATTGCCACGCCCACCATCCCCGCCCCCTTCATCTCCGACTGCGGTCGTAACAGTGGGAAGACGATAATTCAGCCATGGAGTGCGCCAAGGTCGAGGAGAGTTTAGACCACCAGAGGTAGTGATAAAGAAAGGAAGACTAAAACGAAATAATTGTAATATAAAAACCACAATATTATAAAACCCATGTTATGCACTGGGCCAACCTGCACACGATTGTAACCACTCCCACGAATATGATAAAGTGTGCGGGGTATTTGGAGCACTTCAGGCCGTGAGCGTAGTATATACTGGCTATACTCACGCCGCTCAGTTCCAATCGCTCCATGATACAGAGAGAGGAGCTAGGGAACGAAGAGAACTGACTGGAGTAACTCTCGAGCGTTTACTGGTCCATTTATTTTTTTTCTTCACAGCAGCAGCATCTTGATCTTGAGGGCGTGGCATACAGTTATTATTATTCATGCGGTTAATTTTTAATAACTGATGTTAATTAACTACCAAGTATGGCAGCATAACGAGCATAATGAAACAAAATTCAAAGAATAATTTTCTTACAACCTGGTTGACGAGGCTGCAGTCCTCTACTGGGCTAGGGAGTTTACTGGTGATGCTGATTCTCTTCAGACTATCCAATGCTCTTCTCTGTCGTAGCTTATTTGTACCTGACGAGCACTGGCAATCACTGGAGATAGCTTACAACATGGTCTTCAAATATCCTTACATATATGAATATCTTGTATACTTAATTCATGTGTTGACTGTATTCCTTAACTGTTGGGGTGTGCATTATTCCTACATACATACGAGGGGATACGTATCGTGGGAGTGGCATAAATCCATTAGAGGTTACACCCATCCCTTGATATTTGCCACTATGTATAAGATACTGTCACTACTGCACCTGGATCACCCCAACATAATGGTAACACACACACATACACATGTTCAACCATTAACCACCATGTATACGTCAATATCTATGCCTCCTATTGCAGTATTATGTTGTGTTCTGTGATTCTATCGATCATTTCTGTAATTAGGCTGAAGGTCCGAGAATATTGCAAAGTGTTTTAGCCTCGACTGCTGATCTTTATGTCTATAAGACGATTCGAGCAATGTTCGATCATAGTACCGCCAAGTATGGAGTATCCTTTTAAACAGCGTATTACAAGAATTCATAATTGTAACCTATTGTATGATTCCTTAATTTGAAACTAAACTGATCCCCCCCCCCCACCTCTTCCAGTTACTATCTCATCTATTCTCCTGGTTCACATTCTATTGCAGTACCCGAACCCTATCCAACAGCATAGAGACCTCACTTACCCCGATAATACTGTACTACTGGTTACAAGCCACGCCTTACTGTACTGGGAGAGGTAATGAAGGATGGAATAACATGACTAAGTAAGAAGTAGTGTTGTTTTAGTTTAGCTTTGTTCTAATATAGTTAGTTTTAGTTAGTTTTCTGCTCTGGAAAGAAATTATAGTTACTTTTAGTTAGTTTTCTGTTTTGGAAAGAAATTATAGTTAGTTATAGTTAGTTTGCAATCAAGATATGTAATTTTAGTTAATTATACCGTAGGCCGAGTTTTGATTGGGCGTTTAAACAAATGTGAATTAGCAAAAACAGGGAAATGTGTTTTTAATTAATCGCAAATAGCATGCAGTCTTGCGCATACGTACGTGTAAAAAATTGCACATTGTGTTTTAATAATTGCAAGTAGGAAAATACCTCGCAATTCGCAATTATAAAAATCTCGCAATCAAAAACCCGGCCTACGATATAATTAGCTTTAAAAATCAAAATACCTTTTAGTTTGTTGACTTCATAATGAACCACAGTCTGTGTACCAAGTATCCAAACCATTTTCAAGGCCTCTCCACTGTATAGAAATACAAAATTTGAACCTTTTTGTGATGTTTTTAACAGTTAATGCAACAATAAGACATCATTTTTTACACAATTTTCAATCTTTCCTACTTTGTGTCAACATCTCAGAGCTTCGCGTTGACGTCCCAGAGCCTTGTGTTGACGTCCCAGAGCCTCGCGTTGACGTCCCAGAGCCTCGCGTTGACGTCCCAGACCCTCGCGTTGACGTCCTAGAGCCTCGCGTCGACGTCCCAGAGCCTTGCGTTGACGTCCCAGAGCCTCGTGTTGACGTCCCAGAGCTTCACGTTAACGTCCCAGAGCCTTGCGTTGACGTCCCAGAGCCTCGCGTTAAGGTCCCAGAGCCTCGCGTCGACGTCCCAGAGCCTTGCGTCGACGTCCCAGACACTTGGTACACAAACCGCAACGTATGATATAGTACATAATGAATGTGCTATATGATATAGGATATCAAAATGTACAATGATTTGTTAGCAGTTGCACTTTAGTATCCATCAGTTTTATGCTTCCTTTCAATGTTAGTTTTTTGAATATCAGTATTAATTTTATTTTAGTTACTTACAGTTAGTTTAGCTTTCTTTTTCATTCTTTTAGTTAGTTATAGTTAGTTTAACATGCTTGAAAATTGATTTAGTTAGTTATTGTTAGATAAATAAAATTAATTTTGACCAATTAAAAGTATTTTTAGTTTTAGTTATAGTTAACTTGAACAACACTAGTAAGAAGAGAGATTAGTGAAGTACTTTGTAGAAATGTTTATTGATTGTTATGTGTACTTACATGTACGTGTATTTTATTTACCATTATGCTTATGATGTGTTCTGTTTCTATACAATATTCAATGAAATTTTCGATAATTCTTTCTTCATCAGTATTATAGTTATCGTAATTATTTTATTCCAGGCGGTATACTTTCCTATATCTTTCCCTGTGTTCCCTATCAGTCATCGTAAGACCCACTGGAGCAATATTGTTTGCACCCTTATTTCTATATCAGGTTTCAAAGTCCAATAATAAAGCTACCTTATTGGGTGTGGCTATGCTTGTGAGGTATGTACATACGTGTTTCTAGTGGGTGTGTCCACTAGGCGTGTTGTCATGGTGATCATTTATTTATATAGCCTGTGTGCAGTATTGCTGAGCTCAGTAGTAGACAGATATTTCTATGGAAAGGTACATATAGCGTTAGTATGTGTTGAACAGTGTACGAGGTAACTGTTAGTTCTGTTTAATTTCAGTGGGTATTCACAGCACTTGATTTTGTCAAGTTTAATGTCTTTGAAGGAGGTTCGGCTTTGTTTGGGGTACACCCCTGGCATTGGTAATGATAATTACTATCATCACTTCTAGCTCCTTTTGATATGTCTCTCTTTCTCCTTTTCTACTTCATAGGTATTTTACTCAAGGTCTTCCCACCATTCTCTTTACATCAATACCATTCCTTATCCACGGTGTATGGCTAACACTAAAAAGCCATTCGAAGCACACCTTGCAAGCTCTAGTGCCGTTCTTCATGGGGGCGTGGCTTGTGTTTGTGCACAGCCTCTTGAAACACAAGGAGTTCCGCTTTGTTCAACCAGTAATACCTTTAGTATCTATTTATATAGGTAATTTATGAATAGTAATTATTTAGTATTTTATATGTGCTACAATCGAATCCATTAGGTGTCAGTATAAAGGAGGTCTTTAAGGGAATCAATGCCAAATCCTCGTTGACTGGTTGTCGCTATGGTAACTTGAAATTCGTTGCTATGGTTACAACTGTTATATTATTTGCACTGAATGTACCAATGAGTGCTTATTTCTGCCTGGTTCATCAGCGAGGGGGCTATGCTGTCATGGACCATCTCAGATACGAACATGTAAGGCCAAATTTGTATGAGCTAGTTGGTATTTGTAAGGGATAAAGAAGTAACATGCATAAGAGAAGATTAAAGGGATATGGTATGACTATTGGTTTCTTCTTATGTTATTAGGTACACACGAATTTAAACAACTCCACCATTTTGTTTCTAATGCCCTGCCACTCAACTCCACTATACAGGTACATATAATCACCTTTTATTTTGTCTTTCATCCTTTGACCAGTCTTCCCCCCCCCTTTGTTCTGGGTGGACCTCATCTCTTAACCCCTACCTTCCTTCCTCCCCCGCCCCTTATTCGATCCCCCATTTTTCTAACAGTCTTCTCCACACTACTGCAACACTGGGATTCCTTCGCTGTACCTACAAATGGTAGAACCATTAATTAATTGTAGTGTATTCTATTCATTTATTGATCCAACAGGAATGCTGATGATAAGCCGTATCAAGAGGATTATTTCTATTCTGATCCTGTTAATTGGATTAACAAGAACATAATTGACAGCCACAACATCCCGCCCACTCACTTAATCATATACGACGTGTTGTATGAGACAATAAAACCGGCTATTGATCGACAATATCAAATAGTAAATCAATAATTTTAATGAATTATAATTACACATTTTTACTCTATCATTTTGTCGTATAGACTGAGCGAATTTTTCACACTCATTTCAGAGACAATGAGCGAGTTGGCGGTCATATTTATATCCTCAAACGAGTCAAACTAACTGATCAGATTCAATAACAACTATTGTACAATAATTCTAACTATACTATAACAATATAACTTATTTATATTACCTGAATTTAAATATAGATAGAATAGGAGTATAGGAGTATAGCGAGTATAGCAATAGGAGATATTTATCATTAAACGAGTCTGACTATATAACTGATCAGATCGATTCAATAACAATTGTTGTACAATAATTCTCACTATTATAACAATATAACCTATTGCCTGATAAAAGCAACCATTTTTTTTTACAATATTTGAATATAAGTTTCTCTTTCAACTAAATAGCTGTATGATGGTATAAGTCAATTTTTGAATGTAGCAATGAATAGTATGACGAAAGGTGCATGCAATCGGTTCACTGTATATTTACATTGACTTTGAGATATAGCTTCCTAACTCAATTACTTTGTTTTCAGGTTATCGTATATTCATTGCTGTAAGTTATACTGCTTACTATATAAAACCTATATTGTATATAGCTGCGTGTTTCATGGGGATCGATGATGTTGTATTTCACATTAATTACAACAATGAAATCCTTGACATCATGAGTGGTGTCAATACTCATTTATGCTGAAGCAGCCAATTATATGATTCAAGTAAAGTACGTGTTTCTATTTGCTGGGAATAAGTAGAATACACAAGGTTATTTTAGTAAAAATTTAATTCGTTGTTATTCATATGATCTAATCGATCATGATCTAATAGACTCCTTATGATTGGAATACAAATTCCTGGACCTGCCAGTAATAAAGGTTAATTATAATTCAATCTTTCTTACATGGCTTCAAAAGTGGAAGAACTAATTAAGTTATTAATACCAATATATGTACGTACTCTGGCATGCTGAAAACCAAAGGAAGCCTAATTACATAATAATTATGAATAATTCAATTTTACAAGAAAAGTACAACAGTAACCATACGCATATGTCAATCAGGTGCACTAAAGTACATTATCGGCTACTACATTGTGGTTTTCATAATATAATGTGTTCTGATTTTGCGGTTGGTGATATCAATCAGATTCCTTGGCTGTTACTCAAGTTCCTTGGTTCTTCAGATTCCTCGCATTTCTCGCTAGTTACTTATTTAACTGAAGTTACTACAATCACACAAAGCTGCATTTGTGTATTGTACGGTTATAGCAATGTCTGACTTCAGCATAGAACTCAATCAAGTGTCACAGATATACACAAAACTCCTACCCTCAGAGCAGCCCAAAGATGACTGTGTATACAATTCACCTCTTCCTTCAATAGCATGCAGTAGTGATCCATTGCAGACTGTGTCCCCACCAGCTGTGAAACCCCTTCCACCCCTTAAATCAACAGCAAAGCAGGATAAATGGAGGTCCGCTTCAGCTACTTTGTTGCTTATCTTGATTGCCTTGAACATCATCGTGATAGGTTTCTTGATCACAGTGTTCACAAAGCTTCCTTCTGAAGCTAATAATGCTACTCAAGCTGGGAACACCACGAGTAATCGTCAAGAAGCTAATGGGCAAGAGGCTGCTGTGTTTCAACAACACGAGGAGATGGCTGATACAAATAGTACAAGCAGGCTATTGCAAAACCTTACCCGAGAGATGGCTATGCTCACTGCTATAGTACAGCGTAGCGAAGCTACAGTCAATCAAACATTAGACATACAGCAAAGGATGAGTACCACTCTTCCTGCCATGAAAACGACTGCTGATCAAACTAAGGAGATTGTGGAAAATGTGTCTAAGACTGTGGATAACTTTATAATACTATTCGAGCCTGATTCTTGTCAAGATATTAAAGAAGCGTATCCAGCCAGTACCAGTGGATATTACACTATCAATGGTGAAGAGGTATACTGTGGAATGGATCTGTGTGGTACTAATAAAGGATGGAAGAGACTAGCGTACTTGGATATGAATGATACTACTGTTGACTGTCCCTCTGGGTTGCAGTACTATGTGAGTGGTTCTGTTAGAGCATGTGGTAGGCCTACCAGTAGTGGGGGTAGCTGTGCATCACTGAAGTTCCCTTCCAATGGTATCAGTTACTCTGAGGTGTGTGGTAGGGTAGTGGGGTACCAATATGCCACTCCTGATGGACTCAATACTAGTCCAGGAACTACCATTGACTCTTATTATGTTGATGGAGTTAGTATTACCTCTGGTTACCCTCGTACTCATGTATGGACACTCATAGGAACAGTAAGAGACGTTGTATCACTCTGCCCATGCAGTTCTGGATACTCAGGATCACTGCTATCATTTATGGGTAATGATTACTTTTGTGAATCGGGTAATGCAGTTTCATTTAATTGGGACAATACACTTTTTACAAATGATCCTCTTTGGGATGGCAAGGAATGCAACAACAACGAGGTTAATTGTTGCCTAGCCTCAGGCCTTCCATGGTTCCACAAGACTATCAGCACCACTTCCGATTACCTTGAGCTAAGAGTGTGTGGAAACGAGGCTACAACAAATGAAAATACTCCTCTCAGCTTTTATGAAATATTCGTGAAATAACTGACTGACTGATTTTAACTTAGTATGCTATTATCATTAGTGTGTGTGTATAAATACTTAATTATGCCATCAATAAATTTTTTTTCAAATAATGTTTTTCAGTTTTCCTGAATTAGTTCTACTCCATGGTGCAAAGGAGCCCCACCCATTGTAACAAATAGGTGGGGCTGCTGGGATTAGTATAAGCTTTGAATAATTAATATTATCGTAATTATCTAATATAATAACTTCAGTATTAATATTCCTAATCATCCCCATAATACCCATTATTACCCCAACTGGTACCGTAACTATAGCAACATATTAAAGGTGTACAGTATAATGATAATATTGCGTAATAGAGCAATCAGTTTTTTATGTTGTACTATGAGTTGATGACTGCTTTTAACTACTCAGCCACACAAGCCACTCCCTACCCATTGTACAAATCAGATAAACTACAGTGTAAACAGGTTAAGATCAAAGGGAAAAAGCTTGTTGTTTTCAGCAATGTGGCCTAGTGGATGGTGTAGATGGTGGGCTTTACTAGTACATTTAGTGCAATATAATTGCAACAATGAAATCCTTGGTACAGTGTCAATATTTATGATAAAATAGCCAATTATATGATACAAGCAAATTAAGCTGTTTCCATTTGCTGGGAATATACAGCCTGCAGGTATATGTACCAAGTTTACTAGTAAAAATTCAATTCGTTGCTATATTTATATATTGTAGAGGTTTCTATTAATTTTGAACTAATTTATCAACACCATTATGTACGCTGGCATACTGAGAACTTGAAGGAAGTCTACATATAATTCAATTTAACAAGAAAAGTATAACAGTAACCATACACATACATCAATCAAGTGTAGTATATTATAGTAATGCAAGAGTATTAGGAGTCAATGTAGTAAAGTACACATGCATGGGCTTTAATATAAAATAGCTACTTCATGCCCGGCTCAGCAGCTAGGGTGGGCCAGGTGGACCCCAACATTACTCACAATGGTAACTTGATTTGTGACTAATTATATACATGTATATATAGTAATTTCTGACTAATATAGTATCATTACGTTGGGTCCACTCAATATATTTCAGTGAGCCAGGCTTTGTATTTTATGGCAGTTTTGACGAAGAACTTTATTATTAGCAATAAAATGATTGGTTCTAGTCATATGAAAATTTTCACAGTAATTTTACTGACCGTAAGCTGTGGTATATATTGATGATAAAATTATTTGAATGTATAAATGACTATATTGCTGCTATAGGTCACTATCAGTTTGATCAACTCAAACCAAGTGGACTCAAGTACAATGTTCAAGATATACACGATTTCATCACAAAGCAGTCAATGTTCCAAAGGTACTATCCCCAATTGCCATCAGTTATCATTCTATATCAAAAATATTCCAAAATACTTTACTTCAAACACGGAATTCAGATTCTTAAGTGGCACACACATCCTCAATAGTACTCTAGTACCTGTGAATATCTCGGGTATTAGCAATATAACATTCACTGGACAGTCTACTAGTGATACTCCTATCATTCAGTGTACTGATGGGTCACATGGATTTGGATTCTGGAACACACGTAATATTACACTGAGGTCACTAATAATAGAAGGCTGTAGTCCAACCATTCATGACAGTGCTCTTACTGTCAGCAACAGTAACTCATTAACACTAAGTGACTTTGCCATTAGAAACACTAGAGGGGTGGGCCTCATGATATACAATGTCAATACACTTGATATTGCTTGTTGTAACTTCTCAAACAATGGACTTGGTATATCTAAATGTTCTACAGCAACCTATCAATGGTGGTACAGTATGAACATCATTGCTGTTAATATAGGAGAGGTAAACTACACTATTACTGATACTGTCTTCAATGGTAATATAGCTCCAAGGAACACATTCGGAGGTGGACTTCACTGTCATGTTAACAATACACAGTCAGCTGTTATTACATTACAGAACACTACATTCAAAGGAATCAAGGGCTGTTTATCGGGCGGGGCTAATATTACTGTACATTACTATACTCTGTTGGCAAAGGTAATCGTAAATGATTCAAACTTTATTAACAACTACAGAGCTGATATACAGCACTATAATAAGATTGGTGGCGCTTTAAAAATTGAAACAAAGCTGAAACCTTGTTTAAACTGTACAAGTCCTTCTAGCATCGTTGTCATTGGAAATTGCAGTTTTATTGAAAATAAAGCAAGACAATGTGCTGGTGCAGGTGTTCACACGATGCATGCTGTGAATGATCATATCTCGATCATTAACAGCACATTCAAAGACAACGTAATGCTTTATCATCACAACCGAGAACGGCTTTGCTTGAACATGGTCGGCGGGGTCTGCATTGTCCCAGTAAGTGGAATGAATAGCAGGCTCAAAATTGATGTAGCTGATAGTAATTTCTTGAATAATTCAGGTATTAAAGGAGCAGCATTGCTAATACAACCAAAACTTAATAATAGCTATGTTGATTGCAATGTAGCCGTCACAAACTCTATATTCAAATCAAACAATGCTTCTCCTTTTAGACTATGTAATTATGAGTATGTAGCAATGTTTCATTGGTTTTATAACAATCTGACGCGTGGTAATATATCTGTCGTATTCAATAACTGTCAGATGTTTGAGAATCTTAAAGGGTGTGCATTAGCGATCTCTCCATGCATGAACTGTGACAACTTCCAGACGCGGTATTTATTTAAAGTTAGCCTTACAATAACCAAATGTATTTTCAAGAAAAATGATTTGGGACTTAAGATTAAAACTCAGCCAGGAGGAACTGAATTCGAAATCCTAGTACAACAGAGCAACTTTTCCGAGCACATTATAACAGATTACATGAAACGGCAACAGGAACCCCAGGGGACTGATCCAACAATATTCTCTGCCTTTAAAATCGATGGATATAGCCACTACACAGTAGCAAAACTTAAAAATGTTCGAATGTTCAACAACCGAATTTCATCGATACGGGTTGTTGACTGTGGTATAAAGTTTGATGGATATAACATCATTGAAAACAACACAGCAATAGCTGGAGGAGGCATTCATATTCTTGGAACTGGGTATGCATATATGTCACACAATGCCACCTTAATTTTCAAGAACAATAGAGCTCTTCATGGAGGAGCACTGTACTCGAAAACTCAGGCATTCATAAAGTATATGTCAATTTGTACTTTCTTGAGCTTGAAAAATGCTAAATTTTACAACAATTCAGCCACCATTGCGGGCAATAACATGTATGGAGGTGTCCTCAGTAGTTGCATGCATTTTGATACGAATCAACCTGCGATGACTCGACATATTAAAGGCTTCACAAGCTGTTCTAAACTCTCAACTAAGAATGGATTATTCCAGTCTCCTTCGAAAAGTATTTCATCGGATCCATTCAGTGTTTTACTATGCAATAAAACACAAAAAGCAAATGCTAATGTTAGCATGTACCCAGGACAGCACATAGGCTTAAAACTTACAACAGTTGGGTATTGTAATGGTTTTAGCCCCGGATTTATAAACATTTCCACTTCAAATAAAGGAGTCGAAATCATGGAAAGCGATGTCCAAGGTCAGCAAATAAATCATCCTTGTGGAAATTTCTCATTCAAACCACTGCTACCACAAACAAATACAGCAGTTGTTTTTAGAATAAACATCGTCCATTCAACTTTTTCTGATACAATACCTCTCCTTGTGACTGTAAATGTATTGTCGTGTCCACATGGTATGTTCCTTGAGGCTAAAGCTAAAGTTTGTATGTGTAATGTTAGCATTGTAGACTACGTTCAACAGTGTAATGTTTCCCAAGCTCCTAATCCTTTCATAAAGACTATTGGCATGAAAAATTGGATGACCTACAATAAAGATAAGCAATGTATTGATATTGCTCCCATCTGTCCATTTGACTACTGCTCTTTGAGTACCGATATCTACTTCAATTTGGACAACACTACTGATTACCAGTGTAGTAACAATAGAACAGGTACACTGTGTGGTCAATGTCAACCCACCCTCAGTCTTATGTTGGGATCCAATAGATGTGGACACTGTACCGACTACTATCTCCTGTTAGTATTGGTATTCTCCATTGCTGGAGTATTACTGATAATTCTCATTATTTACCTCAACATGACAGTGTCTGTGGGCATGATTAATGGACTATTGTTTTATGCTAATATCGTTAAACTGAATGAAACACAGCTGTTCCCCAATGGTAGCATACCAGTAATCAGCCAATTCATATCGTGGATTAACTTGGATTTCGGTATTGAGCTGTGTTTCTATAATGGCCTGGATGGATACTCGAAGACATGGCTTCAGTTTGCGTTCCCCTTGTATCTGTGGTTAGTCACTATTGGTATCATACTGTACAGTAAATACTCCATCAAATTCTCTCGATACTTACCAACTAACATTATTTCTGTGTTAGCCACTCTCATCCTGATTTCGTTCACTAAGTTGTTACGTGCAGTAACAACTGTATTCATGGGAACTAAGCTACAGTGTGGTACAAATGCTGAATTAGTATGGAGCGTTGATGGTAGTATTGAATACTGGAGTATCAGACATTTGTTACTGATGGGATTCGCAGCAGTGATGCTATTTTTTGCAATTGTGTACACTTTCTTACTTTTGTTTTCTCAATGCTTACAACGAGCCAGCAACTACAGAATATGCTGTTGTCTACGACCCATTTTCCTTCGAATTCATCCATTTATTGATGCATATACTGGTCCATTTGTACCGAATTATGGATACTGGACTGGTGTACTGGTTCTGTTTCGAGTCATTGTAACAATATTGTTTGCGTATACTTCAGGATCTCTCATCAGCTATATCAACAACTACATTGTTGTACTAGTTGAGGTGCTAATCATTACCGTATTTCATTCAGGCTTTTATCAATCAAGACTAACTTACTGCTGTGAAAAGTTTTTTCACATTAATTTATGTGTGCTTTGTGTCGTAATAAATGCACTTGATCACACTAACACAACATATGTTGCCATAGCAACAATGACATCAGTGACGATGGCTATATTAACGCTCATTGCTATCATTTGTTGGCACTTATATTTAGTTCTTCGTAAACGATACAAGCAAAGGTTCAACGAGTTTCAACCGTTGTTGCAGCCCACACAGCAAGCTAATGGATCCAACAATAATCCCAATGGTAGCTATGGCAACCCACCCCATTCACCAAGTGTAACAATTCGTCGAAGAGATTCAATTATCTTTGATGTATACTAATTATGTAATTAATATAATTTAAATCTAATTATCGTATTTTGTCCATTTTTTTGCCCATTTTTCTTATCCATTTCTGGCCATGCCACATGTAATGACAGTATTTAAAAAAAAAAGCAAATTCAAAGTGGGTAGGGTATTACCATATGCGGTTTAATTTGATGGTTTTTGTTGATTGGGCGGTTTACAATGTATATCACCAATATTATTTCCATAAAATTGCTAATACAGATGCATACGTACAAGCACATGTCATGAATCCATGAATCACCAATAATAAAGCCATCAGTACCGTAATTAATGCACCGTAATTAATGTACAGTAATTAATTTACTTTATTTTATGTACCGTAATTGTAATTAATAATTGTAATTAAAGTACTGTAATTAATCTACTGAAATCATTGTACCAAGTTGGCTTGAGTGCCTAAGCTGAATTCCATGAAATAATATCTTGTGTTTTTGATTTACGTGAGTACCTATGGCTGATGTTTCTTTTTAAACGTGGTCTATAGGACCTAATGAAGCTGTATTATGCAGTTTTATCGAAATCTATTTAGAACCCAAATTTACCGAAACTTGGTAAAAGTCCCAAGGCTATAGTCCATAGTTAAGGTACCAGTTGGGGTAATAATGGGTTTATGGGCGGGATGATTAAGAATGTCAATATGTGTGGAGTAGCTACGAATATGCAGGATTATTCCCTTGTTGTTCAATAGAATGGTGAAATCGATACTGATATGATTTCATTAATATCCGATCGTGTTCTGTTTTAGTGTTGTGTATGCACCTGGTGTTTGGTTTAATGTTTAAAGTTGTTTCAATGGATATAAAATAAAAACTTTCAGTGATTTAGCTGTATACTGCATGAAGGCATTATAATTATTATAATTATATGATAACGTTTATTCAAAGATGTTATTATTAATGTGCCCAGCAGCCCCACCTATTTTGTTGCAATGGGCAGGGCTCCTTTGCAGCATGAAATTGAGTGACTAAATCAGAAGCAAAAAAAAAACATTATTTTAGCCAGCAAAATTTGGAAATTATTAATTGCATTTATACACGCACAATAATGATAATAGCATAAGTCACACAACATTATAACTTGCAAGTAGGTATACTAAACTGAACAAAGGCGGGTTTACTAAATTAGAGAATATAATAATAATTATGATCAGTCAGTTTATTTTACGTATAATTATTTCGTAAAAGCTGAGAGGAGTATTTTCAATTGTTGTAGCCTCACTTCCACACACTCTCAGCTCAAGGTAATCGGAAGTGGTGTTAATAGTCTTGTGGAACCATGGAAGGCCAGAGTCCAGGCAACAATAACCTCGTTGTTGTTACATTAATTACTGTTCATTAATTACGGTACATTAATTACGGTACATTAATTACGGTACATTAATTGCAGTACATTAATTACAATACAAAAAATAAAGACTATATAGTAATATATTAAAGGTGTACAGTATAATTAATAGAGCAATCAGTTATTCATTTGTACTATGGGTTGAGCCTAGATCAAAGGCACTGCCTGGAGTTTATAGATTTATTACTCAGCCACAAGCCACTCCCTACCCATTGTACAAACCAGATAAACTACAGTGTAAACAGGTTAAGATCAAAGGCAAAAAGCTTGTTGTTTTCAACAATGTTGCCTATAGTGATGGTGCATGGGCTTTACTAGTACACGTAGTGCAACCTATCAACGCCCTTATTCATGGAACCCCGGCGTTTATTGTGAAATGTGCTTCCTAATTAAAGCATTAAATAATCATGAACTGCTTTGTGACCACTTTATGATGAAAGGGGCACGCAATGGGTTCACTGTGACTTTGAGATATAGCTTCCTAAGTTAATTGTTCAGTTTTCAGGTTTGTGTAATCTGTAACAATATATTGCTAAAAGTTATACTACTTACTATATAGAACCTATATAGCTATGTTTTAATGGGGATGATATCATATATAGTTTCACAATAATTACAACAGTGAAGTCCTTGACACGGTGTCAATATTATATAATTTAAGTAAAGCTATACATATAGTGTTTTCATTTGCTGGGAATATAGCCAGCAGGATATGTACACATGCAAGTTTACTAAAATTTGATTCATTGCTATATTTATATATTGTAGAGCTTTCTATTACTCTTGTAACACCATTATGTACACTGCCATACTGAGAATTGAAGGAAGTCTATACATAATAATTCAGTTTAACAAGAAAAGTATAACAGTAACCATACACACATACGTCAATCAGATGCATATTAGCTAGTATAATACAGTAATGCAAAAGTATTAGGAGTCAATGTAGTAAAGTGGATTATCACTACATGGGCTTCTGACAATATAAAAAAGCTAATTTCTGACTAATATGGTATCATTACATTGAGCCCACTCAATATTTCAGTCAGTGAGCCGGGCTTAAGTATTCTATGGCAGTTTTGACAAAGAACTTTATTATCGTTAATAATGATGATTGGTTCTAGTGATATGAAAATCTTCACAGTAATTTTACTGACCGTAAGCTGTGGTATATATCAATGATAACATTATTTGAATGTATAATTAACTATTGCTACTGCAGGTCACTATTTTGATCAACACAAACCAAGTGGACTCAAGTACAATGTTCAAGATATACACGATTTCATCACAAAGCAGTCAATGTTCCAAAGGTACTATCCCCGATTGCCATCAGTTATCATTCTATATCAAGAATATTCCGAAATACTTTACTTCAAACACGGAATTCAGATTCTTGAGTGGTACACACACCCTCAGTAGTACTCTAGTACCTGTGAATATCTCGGGTATTAGTAATCTAACGTTCACTGGACAGTCCACTAGTGATACTCCTATCATTCAGTGTACTGATGGGTCACATGGATTTGGATTCTGGAACACACGTAATATTATACTGAGGTCACTAATAATAGAAGGCTGTAGTCCAACCATTAATGACAGTGCTCTTGTTGTCAGCAACAGTAACTCATTAACATTAAGTGACTTTACCATTAGAAACACTAGAGGGGTGGGTCTCATGATATACAACGTCAATACACTTGATATTGTTCATTCTAACTTCTTCAATAATGGACTTGGTATATCTAAATGTTCTACAGCAACCTATCAATGGTGGTACAGTATGAACATCATTGCTGTTGATATAGGAGAGGTAAACTACACTATTACTGATACTGTCTTCAATGGTAATATAGCACCAAGGAACACATTCGGAGGTGGACTTCACTGTCATGTTAACAATACACAGTCAGCAGTTATTACATTACGGAACACTGTGTTCAAAGGAATCAAGGGCTGTTTATCGGGCGGGGCTAATATTACTGTACATCATTACAGTCTGTTGGCAAAGGTAATCGTAAATGATTCAAGCTTTATTAACAACCATAGAGCTGATATACTACACTATGATAAGATTGGTGGTGCCTTAAAGATTGAAACAAAGCTGAAACCTTGTTTAAACTGTACGAGTCCTTCTAGCATCATTGTCATTGAAAATTGTAGTTTTATTGGAAATAAAGCAAGACAATGTGCTGGTGCAGGTGTTTACACAACACATGCTGTGAATGATCATATCTCGATCATTAACAGCACATTTAAAGACAATGAAATACTCTATCAATACAACCGAGAGCTTTGCTTGAGCATGGTTGGTGGGGTCTGCATTCTACCAGTAAGTGGACTAAATAGCAGCCTCAATATTGATGTAGCTGATAGTAATTTCTTGAATAATTCAGGTATTAAAGGAGCAGCATTGCTAATACAGCCGAAACTTGAAAGTAGCTATGTTGATTGCAATGTAACTGTCAAAAACTCAATATTCAAATCAAACAAAGCTTCTCCTTTTAGACTATGTGATTATGAACATGTAATAATGTTTCAATGGTTTTATAACAATCTAACGCGTGGTAATATATCTGTTGTATTCGATAACTGTAGGATGTCTGAGAACCTTAAAGGGTGTTCTTTAGCAATCTCTCCTTGCATAAATGGTGAAAACTTCCAGATGCGGTATTCACTTAAAGTTAGCCTTACAATAACCAAATGTATTTTCAAGAAAAGTAAAATAGGACTTAGCATTGAAACACAACCAGAAACTGAATTCAGGATCCTAGTACAACAGAGTAACTTTTCTGAACACTCAGCAGATTTTATAAAACAGCAGCAGAAACCCCTGAGGACTGATCTCACAATATTCTCTGCCTTAAAAATCACTGGATATAGCCATTACACAGTAGCAAAACTTGAAAATGTTTCAATGTTCAATAACCAAATTTCAGCGATACGAATTGTTGACTGTGGTATTAAGTTTGATGGATATAACGTCATTGAAAACAACACAGCAATTGCTGGAGGAGGCATTCATATTCTTGGAACTGGGTATGCATATATGTCACACAACTCCACCTTAATTTTTAGGAATAATAGAGCTCTTCATGGAGGAGCACTGTACTCGAAAACTCAGGCATTCATAAAGTATATGTCAATTTGTACTTTCATGAGCTTGAAAAATGCTAAATTTTACAACAATTCAGCCACCATTGCGGGTAATAACATGTATGGAGGAGTCCTCAGTGCTTGCGTGCGTTTTGATACAAGTCGACCAGCAATGACTCCACGTGTTAAAAGCCTCACAAGCTGTTCTAAACTCTCAACTACAAATGGATTATTCCAGTCTCCATCGAAAAGTATTTCATCAGATCCATTCAGTGTTTTACTATGCAATAGCACACGAAAAGCAAATGCTAGTGTTAGCATATACCCAGGACAGCATATACACTTAAAACTTACAACAGTTGGGTATTGTAATGGTTTTAGCCCCGGATTTTTAAACATTTCCACTTCAAATAAAGGAGTCGAAATCATGGAAAGCGACGTCCAGGGTCAACAAATAGATTATCATCCTTGTGGAAATTTCTCATTCAAACCACTGCTTCCACAAGCCAATACAACAGTCATTTTTAGAATAAATATTGTCCATTCAACGTTTCCTGCTACTATACCTCTCCTTGTGATTGTAAATGTATCATCATGTCCACATGGTATGTTTCTTGAGGCTCAAGCTAAAGTTTGTATGTGCAGTGTTAGCATTGTAGACTATGTTCATCAGTGTAATGTTTCCCATGCTCCTAATCCCTTCATAAAGACTATTGGCATGAACAATTGGATGGCTTTTAATGAAGAAAAGCAATGTATTAATATTGCTCCCATCTGTCCATTTGACTACTGCTCTTTGAGTACAGATATCTACTTTAATTTGGATAACACTACTGATTACCAGTGTAGTAACAATAGGACAGGTACACTGTGTGGTCAATGTCAACCCGGACTCAGTCTCATGTTGGGATCAAATAGATGTGGACACTGTTCCAACTACTATCTCCTGTTAGTATTGGTATTCTCCATTGCTGGAATATTACTGATAATTCTCATTATTTACCTCAACATGACAGTGTCTGTGGGTATGATTAATGGACTATTGTTTTATGCTAATATTGTTAAACTGAATGAAACACAGCTGTTCCCCAATGGTAGCATACCAGTAATCAGCCAATTCATATCGTGGCTTAACTTGGATTTCGGCATTGAGCTGTGTTTCTATAATGGACTGGATGGATACTGGAAGACATGGCTTCAGTTTGCGTTCCCCTTGTATCTGTGGTTAGTCACTATTGGAATCATACTGTACAGTAAATACTCCATCAAATTCTCTCGATACTTACCTACTAACATTATTCCAGTGTTAGCCACTCTCATCCTGATTTCGTTCACTAAATTACTGCGTACAGTAACAACTGTATTCATGGGAACTAAGCTACAGTGTGGTACAAATACCGAATTAGTATGGAGTGTTGATGGTAGTATTGAATACTGGAATATTAGACATTCCTTGCTGATGGGATTCGCAGTAGTGATGCTATTTTCTGCAGTTGTGTATACTTTCTTACTTTTGTTTTCTCAATGCTTACAACGAGCCAGCAACTACAGAATATGCTGTTGTCTACGACCCATTTTCCTTCGGATTCATCCATTTATTGATGCATATACTGGTCCGTTTGTACCGAATTATGGATACTGGACTGGTGTACTGGTTCTGTTTCGAGTCATTGTAACAATACTGTTTGCGTATACTTCAGGATCTCTCATCAGCTATATCAACAACTACATTGTTGTACTCGTGGAGGGGCTAATCATCACCGTATTTCATTCAGGGTTTTATCAATCAAGACTAGCTTACTGCTGTGAAAAGTTTTTTCACATCAATCTTTGTGTGCTCTGTGTCATAATCAATGCACTTGATCACACTAACACAACATATGTTGCCATAGCAACAATGACGTCAGTGGCACTGTCTATTTTAATGCTCATTGTGATTGTTTGTTGGCACTTATATTTAGTTCTTCGTAAAAGATACAGGCAAAGGTTCAATGAGTTTCAACCATTGCTGCAGCCCACGCAGCAAGCTAATGGATCCAGTCCTGGCAGTAGCCATGGTAACCCACCCCATTCAACAAGTGTATCGATTCGTCGAAGGGATTCAATTATCTTTGATGTATACTAATTATGTAATTAATATAATTTAATATAAAATAAATCTAATTATCGTATTTTGTCCATTTTTTTTTGCCCATTTTTCTTATCCATTTCTGGCCATGCCATATGTAATGACAGTTAACTAATCATTATTAATATTTAAAAAAAAAAAACAAATTTAAAGCGGGCAGGGTATTATTTACAGGGGGCACAGACATAGGTCATAAATAAATTATTCTAGCTAAATCATTAATACATTCACCGTCCACACCCACTCTAAGACAATTAATGGTGGTTTAGTCGATTTGTATATCTTCACTAAAAATATTTTTAATACATTTTTCACTATAAAATTAAAAAAAAAAAAATATTACTTGCATTTTGGAGTCAACGTTTTTCTACAATTCGTGCAAGTTTTTCTTCCAATTGAGAGTAGCTGTCGTAAGGTGGTAGATCGATTCTATTAAAACTATTCAAAACAAAACAAAAATACAAAAATAAACAAACGTATACATTACTATACTAAAGGGCAATGTACCATATAGTTAAGTAGCCACCTATCAGTATGTTAAAATTTTTGTGTGTGCGTGTACGTACACTTGGCATGTGTAATTACATAATTTGTAATTAGATATTCATTGTTGAATGGATAGCCACAAAATCCACGAAATTTTGGGCCTTGAAAATTTTCTGCTATACGGTATGTTTTACCATGTGTGGCTTTGAGGAAGATCTGCTGTTTGTCCTTTCTTTCTTATGCAGAATCTAAACACTCCATTAGCACCTGTGTATGTACGTAAGGGTATAACCATGTAATCAGACTGACCAGCTAGCTGAAGCAATAAGGATATGCCATTCATGCATACAATTTTATACCTTGTAGTTCGGCAAATCCATTCATGGGTACTCTAGATGTACCAGTAACAAACTGTAGTAGTCTGGCTCTCATCTCATCATCATAGTTCTCTATAGCCTATAGTATGGATAGGGTATCAGTCACTATTCATACAACCATTGGAGGGATAGGGGGGTGGGGCTCCTTACCTTCCAAAACCATATGATAACTTGATCGTTAGGCTGATATCCTCTCAACTCGGTGTTCTTCTTCCAATCACTGACATCAATATGTGCCAACCCTCCCAATAAATACTGTAAATATAAACAACAAGTACATACCATATAAAATAAATACATCAATACACTGGATGGGTGATTGTATATTTATCAATTAAGTACACATACATTGAAGCTCATGTTTACACAATGAATATCGAATCCAGGATGTAGAATAAGTGGCAGTGTACCAATTAACATATGCCTCACAGAATAACACACAACACAATTAAAAATACCTCCAGTTCTCTGCCATCAAATATTTGCAGTAATTGTAGAGGAAAAACGTCACTTATACCCTGGAGGAATAAAGAATGGAGCATCAAGGGAGTGAGGGACCATGAGAACAATAAACTGTGTACATACATTTCTAATGTAGCTCATTTGTTTCTGTACTCTCTGTGTGAAGCGCCATTTAATCAAGAGGCTGTAATGGGAAAAGGTGTGTATACTAATCTATAGCATTGGCATTCATTTTCTATTACTTTATATACTCGTCCTTGTTGCCCTCTGTAACTGGTATTTCTCTACCGCCTGGCTTCAACTCCTCTTCTGACACCTACAATATCAATCATATACAGCAGGATTATAGTAAATATAGTACATAATAATTATAATACATCTCCGAAAGCGGTCTTGTTGAGTGCAAATTTCAGACACAGAGGTTCCGGATCATTGTCCCTGATGTACTCCAGTGTATTGTGTAGCTCAATGTCAACTGAGGCCATGTCCTCTATGCATACAGACTGCTGGAGCAGCATCTTATAGAATGGGTGATTGAAGAAAGCTATTGATAAAATTATATGATTGATCTGCTTACAGGGACATTTATGTCTAACTAACCATCTATGATGACCTTATGGTATATAGCCATTGCCAGTATTCTACCAATAAATCTAAAGTAGTCCAGATGGTTCTTTATGTGTTTTGAAGAGTTTGGGTTGACTTGTAGCGTATAGTCATCACTAAAATATGACATAAGCCATTTGTAACTTGAATACTGCTAATCTAGCAACTCATGTACCTGGCTGCGTATTCAAACAGACCATAGTAAGTGTTAAACAGTTCCATGGATAGCAATTCAAACCATTTACTATATATGAAATGAGCTAGCTAGGGGGCAGACAATTGAATCAATAAATCAGACATATACTTTGTCATGTAGCTATCAGCCTGAGACTGGTCCTGGTTGTTACTGTCCTTGCTCTTTAGTACCACTTTTAGAGGACATTTGAGGTGTTCTACATTTTCTATCTCCATTACGCATTTGAAAGTGTCCTCAAGAATACTGTCTTCGTGCACTGTGAACACCAAACAGGACGGGAGGGAGGTGGACTAAAGACAAAAGCCACAAAAAGCACACAAACTATAATTAATCTATTACAATTAAGCCAGTATTATTGAATTGAATATCACATATAGCTAATCCTTTCTTACAGTGGCAGGTTCCAATGACTGGTAAAAATTCTCATATTTCTGATAATAGTCACGAGCATACTTAGGAGGCTGAAATTAATCACTATAAATAAAGTCACTCTGTTGTAATCATTCAACTAACTTTTTCATTGGTAGCAAAGTCAACACTCTCACCTGGTTTCAACTATACAAGATATAAAGCAACATATAAAGTCAAAGATACCCATATACCCACGTGTACGTGTGCTCATCATGTGATGCATGTATAATGTACATATGTTCACCATGTGAGTGGTTCTTGTGTTATGATCTACATAGTAAGCTACTCCTTTGCCATTCTTCCTTGTTTCCCAGCCAGATGGAAGATCCAAACTCTAGAAAATAAAAAAAGCCAATAAACAAATAAAACAATAATTTTAATATTGATTAGTAATAAACCTGTTTGACTGGAATGTATGACAAGTCTTCTACAGAAACAGCACTGTCTTCGTCAACGCAGTCCTGACCCTTTATACGCAAACTCTTCCTCCCTTTTCTGTGCTTGGGTCGACTCTGAATCAATGGACAAACAATGAATCACATGATTAATAAGTACTTGTAATTGACATAATATACAGTGTGTACTTACATAGCTGGTTGCCTTGGTGACTAGATTGTGATACACTGGACTCCCATCCGTACTAATCTGAACTTCCCAGTCGGGATGAAGCCCCATTTGCTAATGAAAAAATTTAATTAAACATGATTATAAAGGGGTGGAGGGAATGACCTGGCCTAGAGGGGGTGGGGCTACTTACTAGTTGCTTAATGAGTTTTGAGTTTATTGATTTGGAAGTAGTTTGGAGTATTGAATCAGATGGATTGGAATCATGGGAATGAGTCATTATGGTGGGCTCATCATCATCGATTTCCTTACATAACAATATACAATCAATAAACAAATAATTTATTATTAATTTTATTCATTTATTTTCAAACCAGAATATTTCCTTCTCTAGGTAAGAAACTCTTTGTTCTCCTGCTGTTGGAGGCTGAGACCGAGCTGGGTCGACTCAGAGAGGCACATCGTGTTGTGTGATTAACGAAAACAGCTCTACCATTAGAGTCCTTGAGTTAACATACATAATACATGCTCTCTAGCTTTCAAGTAAGAAATGTAGACTCACTGTTGTTTCTTCCCAACCACTGGGCAATTCCTCTACCATTTCCTCTTCTTCTACAAGTTCATCCATGAAGGACTCATCACCAAAATTCAACTGGTAGGGCTCAGAAATCCCTTCTATGAACATGCACACACAAACATGAAACACATTCACTATGTCATAAGCCACACACATATAGACTCATTATACTGTACTATTAAACTATTACAACTGAATGATTGATTCATACCGAATGTGGGTAAACTTTGATTGTGAGTTAGTCTGGCAGATCGTTTGGTAGTTGACGTGACTTCATTCAGATCTAGAGCTCCAACTGATTCAGTGCGATGATATCCAGTACCAGCTGTGGCTCCAGGAGGGGTTGATGCTTCAGTCTGGTCTGTATCGGAATTTTCAGACGTCCCCAGCTCATACGCACTCAGTTGCCTACGCTTGTAGATGCTTCGCGGCCGGAATATCTATATAATAATTAGCATCATCGAGCTGATATACATATGCACTATAACAAACGGAAATGTCTGCCAATTGACTAACTCACTGGTTCTCCGATAATCTTCGCATTACACTCGCTCTTCATTATGATCACAGCCTCTGGTAGGCGAGGATCCAGTAGAGCATACGATATATTGACAACCCCTTGGACAACCCTCTTTGGTGCTATCGTACTCTTCTCCTGGAACTCATTCAGTATGTCTTTGGTATACATGGTCTCGTTGCATGTTATCTCTGATAGTTCCTTTTGAAAGGATTTGTCGTATTTTGCAGTCAATGGTAGACAGAGTTTAGTAAGGTTGCTCTCGCGCCAGCCATCTTTGGTCCACACTGTTGGATGAAGGACGAATTCTCCTGTAAACTTGTCCTCTAAATCAAAATGTAATATAACGCGACCCAAGTGAGTGTCCCTGGTCTAAAGAAAATAAGCAATTATAATGAGGGTTAGATGTTCGCTTGTCATATTTCTTACTATGATATTTTCATCATAAGCATCCACGATCAAAGAAAACTGGTTTTCAGCAATCTATATAAATTTAATGAACAAAATCAAAAAAAAAACATCTCTAATCAGCTCTCCTTTAAAACGCTATACGCCCTTAAAACGTTATGTCCTTAAACTTACTAAGAAACACATTCTTTCATTCCAAATTGGTGACAATGTCTAAAAGAGAAATCACATATAAGAAAGGGAGGGAGGGGAGGGGAGGGGAGGGGAGGGGAGGCTAACCTTGTGTGTGTT
>JAYJLX010039715.1:0-14884 GCA_036873525.1 Chalinula nematifera
ACTGGTCATCTCGATCCTAATAGATATCAAATCTTGAGCTGAGTTGAATGATGGTCGTTCAAACCAGCTATCAGGTAGGGCAGCCTGGGCAATACAGTACCCATCACTGACTGAAGTAGTACAGTATCCAGTAACAGTAGAGTCCTCTAGTGCTGCTAGGGATGAACTGGGAGTGGCTATGAATTGTACTAAGGTATCCTCAGCCATGCCATCTCGCTTATCGTATGCTTGAATTAGTACACTCACTTTTCGTAGGTTGTGGAACACAATGTCATGAAGGATAGTACCTTTAATGGAAGTAGCCTTGCCTCCTTTGACAAGAAGGATTTCATTTTCGAAACTTCTTGAAAAAGTGCTACCAATGCGACCACTGATGTCGATTTCAGTACCATAATCGCTCCTAGTCAGGAACCCAAGTTCTCGTGAATACGTATTTTCATTCCTGGTCTGCTCACTTACAAAGAAACCTTTTGGTTCAGCATTAAGCACAACCACTCGGCCCTCAACAACAGTAATAAATATTTCAGTATTGTTTGCCTTGTAAGGGGTACCTTGGTCTCTCACGACGACAGTAACTCTTCTGCTTTCACCTTCCTCAATGACAAGTGGGTTGTTCACTGTAATCTGACCATTAGTTGGGTGGATAGCAAACAGTGGTGACTGTGTGTTGGATTGCAAGTGTTCTACAATGGAGTACTCAAGTTCTTTGTTTAAACCAATGTCTCTGTCATCAGCCACAATGGTAGTAACAACAGTTCCTAGTGGTACATCGTCCTCAATCACAAATTCCTTTTCATCGGTTATAAAGAATGGAGCATTGTCATTCACATCCAGTATCACTATATCAAGGGTTGCAGTGGAATTGAGAGGGGCGGGGCCCACGTCAATAGCCATTATGGTGAAGGAATACTGGGGGATGGACTCACGATCTAATTCACGCAGGACTGTGATGTACCCATCATTTGAAATGGTAAACGTTGGCTCAGTTTCATTGAGTGGTATCAGGGTTAGGACTAGTGTCATATTCTCTCCGAAATCTTTATCAGTTACAATGATCTGATTATCATAAAACACATTATTGGGCAAGCTGAAATTGAAGAAATCTTCATATATTTCAAAAGTATAGCTATTCTGTGAGAACTCTGGCTCATTGTCATTAATATCCAGTACATTTACAGTTACACTTGCTGTTCCTTCTTGAGGGGGCGTGCCACTATCGGTTGCTATGACAACAAGGACATGAGCAGGTTTAGTTTCTCTGTCCAGACTGTTTTTGAGTGTTATAACTCCAGTTGTGCTGTCTATCTCGAACAGGTCATCGGGGTTGGATTGTTGCATGATGGAATACTGCAGGATGTTATTATCATTAGTAGCGTCCGTGTCTTGAGCTTGCACTTGTATTAACTCTTCACCAGGAGTTGTGGCCTCTGAAACATCAATCGTGTAATTGGATGGGAATTCAGGGGCGTTGTCGTTCACATCGTTTATCGGTACTAGTATAGTTGCTGTACTGATGGCTTCATTAGTGTCGTTATACGAAGCCACAACCAGGAACGTGTAATTGCTGTTGCCTGCATCGAAGTCTAGTTCACCAGTCACTACAACCTCACCACTTACTTCATCCACTAGTGCAAATGGTGTGTTTTCTGTGATAATGGTGTATACAATGTCATCAGTGGTTGTCCAGTCTTCGTATAGAATGGATACAGTATAGAACACTTTGTTTTTCTCATAAGCTTCGGAAATGGCAGGTGTAGTAAATGTTGTGGTGTTAAAGTTACAGTAATCTGATCGCAGTGTATTTTCAAAAGATACCAGTTCAGTGAAGTTGGCTGTGGTTATGTCAGCAAGTGATGTACCGATAACTTCAGACTGCAATGTGAAATCGTCTAATTTCTCTATTGATGACATAGATGAACTGGTGAACGATACGAATCGTGATGTAGAAGATTTTGAGTTATCATCAGCTGTCATGAAGAAGACAGCCACACCTACTTTCCCTTCAATGGGGACGGATAGTGATGTGGAATATTCAGACGAGTTTGGAGTTTTGACTGCTTCATAAATTCCCGAGGCACTTAGAAGGGAGGTCTCGTAACCCGTTTCTGCGATAGTTTCCTCAAGATCTTGCTTTTCTCCGAATACAACAAAAAAGACACCAATATTGGAGACTGAGTTCTCATCAAGAATGGCTGTGAGGGTCAGCTGACAGTTGTTGCTCTCCGAGACTTTTGTCATAGTCGGAACCGAGCTCAAGTATGGAACTAAGTTTGTGATAGCTCTTGCTGAATAGATTACATCGTAAATGTCATTTACCTCGTCAAAGTTAAGATCAGTCAACGCACTCTGGTTATTAATGAGGAGATTTCGAATACGATTTGTCAAGTGCAAGACATCGTTTCCGAGGACATTTGCTTCAGAGGATCTTTTGTGCACAAAATGAACACTTCTCTTCGAGTCAGTGATTGATACTGGTAGACTTTGACCTTGGATTTCATTAGATTTACTTCCAACGACAACAACAGAACGTGGCGTAATCTCCACTACGTCCTCACTTAGCCCCTCCCACTCAATCTTGGCTATTAATGGAGTCTCACCTTCAAATGACTGGACAGACACACTGGTTATCTTGATGGCTCCTCTAGGTGCCTGGGTCCTTACTTCAGTGTATCCTTCTATCAAAATATCAACAGACACAACTTCAAGCAAGCTAGGATCGTACTCAATGATAACTCCGATTCCATCTACTGATTCTGTGCCACGATTTAGACGAACATCTGTGGTGAACTTGGATCCAGCTGAAACAGATGGTTGAGGGACGCCTTCTTGCTTCCCTAAGTCTATTGCGTATGGTTCTGGCTCAGTATTAGCACTGGCTGAAACACTGGTAGTAGCGTTAGTGCTACTGTCAGTTGCTGTGATTACAATACTCTCGTAGTGGTTTTCATTGATAACTAGTTTATTCTCAGACACGGTTCCCACTGATTCAGGTGCTACAGTGAAGTCAAATAGTTTCCCTGGTAACTGATTGTCAATCATTGCAAGGTCGGGATACACCTTGGAGTTATTGAACTCGGCTTTAACTGTCAGAGAATAGTCGTCAGAGAGGCTTACGTCGACTGAATCTACAAACATGGGATCTTTGCTCCTGTTTATGCGTACAGTATTGGTTACGCCGTAATATATTGCAGTAATGCTACCAGTAGTGAAACTGGGTTTCATTGTGATGACTGCATTGTCAACTGTCAGGTCACTATGAACACTACTATAGTTTGTATCGCTAGCAGCTACAGTCTCAGTTACTCCATCTGAATAGTATACCACAACAGTAAGCCTTGCTTTCTCCCAAATTCCAGTATCACTGAACTGTGACAGGTAGATTTCGTCAGCCTGTTCAGTAGATTCTGCTCCGTAATAAGAAAGGTTGGCATCAATTTTGTGAACATTAACAATGGGAAATTCGTACGACCCACTAACACTGCCGTATGTAACAGTCAGTACTCCGTTGGACTCTGCTGAACCAGATTTGACCGATACTTTACCAGAAGCAGTGGACTCGATACCACCTGTAGCTGTAACAGACACCTCATCAGTCATGTTCAGAGTGGTTGAATCACTGAAGTATGCTGTCACTGTGAATGGAGTCTCATTTGGTGGACCAAGATGTGGCCAGCCTGTACTTTCCAGTCGTGAATATTCAGGAGTAATAGTAAGGTTGACAATGGAAGGTGGACTGACTGACACATTAACAAAAGCCTCTTCTAGAACAATTGCACAAACCGCTGGCATCCAAGAAAGAATAACACCTGCTTTACCTTCACTCTTTGACACGAGTCCATTTGAGAGAACATCAATGTTATCACTAACAGTAGTGACCTCTGCTGAGGTCAAGTCATATCTGCTACCATCGGTATAATAGATATAGGCAGAATAGTCTCCACTGACTAGTAAACTATCAAATGATTCACTATAGTCAGCAGTTGCTACTATGTTGGAGTCTCTGTTGTACTGAGTATCAGAGGTAGATAGTGACAGTGTTGAATAGACTGATACGTAGAGATCGTGTACACTGACTGTTATGTTTGTAACTGTTACATTCACAGCCGTGTCTGGTAGCCCGCTCAGCATTATGGAAGCCACACCCAAACTATTTCCAGTTAGCGTACTATCGGTGATAGTGACAGGAGTATCACTTGACGTTAATGCCTTCATTGACTGCTGGGTGACGTCTACTTCAGGACCTGTTTCATCTCCATTGCTAAACTGAGCGTATACTTTAACACGAGTCGACTGGTACACCTTGTTTGGGTTCTGGCAGTCGCTACCATAATCGATAGCGTTCAGCGTCGTATCTGGGATTTCCATCCTAATCGAGTCGTCAACCGGGTACCAGACAACAAAATGCTGATCATAGCTAAAACTGAGTAACCCTATTGTAACAGTTGTATCAGGAGATGCTTTGCTACCAAAAGTGACTACAGCAGCGGTTCCATTAATGTAACAACTCTCCACCGCATCGCTATCATCTATAAAACATGTAGATGGCTCTATGACACTGTATTCTCCATTGTTGTACACACCGTAGGCGGTAATAGTTGAGGTTACAGCTGATCCAAGTGGTCGATAGTTTATTATCTCGGGTTTGTCAGCTATGGTGAACATATTAACAAGTTGTTTGGTTTCTATTGATAGTGTAACTTGGTCCTTTTCAATGCCGTCAGCTGTCACAAACATGGCTCCAGTATTGGAAGCAAGAATACCAAAATGTGACACCATCGATAGTACATTGGCAGATATTTTGAGATCCCCAGCACTAACATAACCAACATTGATACTGAAAATGTAATCAGTCTCATATGAAGTTTTAGTGGGTGAGTCAAAGTCGTGTCGGAAGCAAAGCAATGAGAATTTACTGCCAATAGTAGTAGTATCACACGCCCACATTTCATTATCAGCAATAGAGATACCAGAGTATGATCCAGTTATATTGAACTCCAAGTGGAACCCAAGTAAGTCAGTAACTGTACGGCTACTGATACTCATAGTGAAGCCATCTCCATGGTACACATCAGTGTAAGGGACTTCCACAAATAGGTTATTCATGGGTGCGTCAACACTTGGATGGTTAATCAGATCCACATCACTGATATCAGTGGTGAGGGCAGCTGAATGTAGCGATACCTTCACTTTATCAAAGTCTTGTCCAAACCAGTTCTCAGGTACTGTAACTTCAACTTCACAGATGCCGTTCTCTGGTGTACACTCCTCTCCCTTAATCTCATCCAGTGAATCGTCTGCAGGTACTACAGATAACCATACATTACTGGCGTCCAGATTGGTGGAATAGTATACATCGTATTGTAGAGACACGAGGGATATCACCCTGTCACTGTTAACAGATAGTTTAGTTGAATATAAGAATCCTTCTAGATGGGTCGGGGGGAGGAGTTGCTGTGACACATCAACAGAGGCAGAGCCTGTTCCAAAGTTAACGTTTACTTCTGAAGACGATGAACTTTGTCTGAAAAAGGTCACGTTCTGTGAGAATCCATTGCTGTCTTTGACCCTTCTTGGTCTGGTAACCAGGAATCCATCATCGGTTGAAGTGAAATCCATTCTAGTGGGTTCTCCTACCACGATGGTAATGGTGATGGAGCAGTTGCGGTTTCCGGCATCAGTTACAGTTACTTCGACATCGTACGATGACTTCTCTTCTCGGTCAAAGCCCTCTGTTATTGTATATAGCACTGCTTCTGTGTTTGATACCTTCTTTATTCCGAAATTGTCTTCAGGGGAGATTGCATAGGACAGAACTGAATGGTTGGAGCCAACATCGCTGTCAGACACAGCAACAGTGAAAAACTCAGCTCCAGCGATCTCATCTTCGGCTACCACTGCTATGCGTTTGGCTGGATCACAGGTTGGGTCATGCTCGTTTACAGGGGATACTTCTATATTCACTTCAATAGTAGAGTTTCTATAAGGACTGCCTCCATCGCGAGCCTCAACAATCAAAGTGTAACTCTGGTACAGTTCGTAGTCTAGATGTGAAGTGAGTGTGATGTTTCCAGTGTCAGGGTCAATGGTGAAATTATATGGCATTTGGAGATAATAGGTGACGGTTCCATTCTCATCGAGATCTTTGTCTTCAGCAAACACAGTTGCCACGAGGGTATCAAGAGGTGTGTCTTCACTGAGAGGTTGTTTGGCAACGTAAGTCACAGGATCGAATTGAGGATCGTTGTCATTGGTATCGAGTACGATTATGTCAATGGTTCCGTGTCCTGTTTGTACTTTAACAGGCCCCTTATCTTGAGCTTGGACCAGTATATGATATTCGTCAATCTCTTCACGGTCCAGTTTTTTCTTTAACGATATCTCTCCCGTTGTTTTGTTAATGTTGAAAGTGTCTGATATTTCTGCTGATGGCTCAAAAAAGCTGTACTCAATGACAGCATTTTCTTCTCGGTCGCTATCATTCGCAAACACTGTAGCAATGACTTCATCAATCTCTGCACTCTCGTATACCTCTTTACTGGCATTACGGGGTTGGAATAATGGTCTGTTCTCGTTGATGCAGCGAGGAGAGGAAAGGGTGTGGTTAAAAAATCGAAGAGGGGTGAAGCCATATGACCTATTGAAATCAATCGACCAATCAGAATCAACCGCAATGGATGACGTGAGGTATCCAGGATATGTTTCAGGTATCCTAGCATCAGCTGTCATTACCAAACTAGAAACCTGCGTCAGTTCATCGTAGCTGTTTCTGTGTGCTTGGACCATTACGAATCCAACCTCTGCCTTGTCAATGGGTGTCTCCAGTTGGACTCTGTATGTGTTATTCTCCATGGTAAAGGTACCTCGGTAGAATCCTCCCACGGTTGTTGCAGGTCTGTTAGACTCGAACGTGGCTGGTTCTCCAAACTCTTGAATAAAGCTGATCAAAGTGTCGTCAAGTTGGTCTTGGAAGTTCGCCTCTTCGTGGAACAAACCAAATAGCAGATAATCGTGTTCTCCAGTTACATTAAGGTTACCTCTAGCCTCCATGCTGGCATGCAAGTCAAAATAGCAGTAGTTATCATTGACAGGAGAAATGATGAGGTCCTTAATGAAGTACAGTTGATGGAAGTTGGCTCTCAACAGGAACATTAGGTCACTTGCTGTACACTCTTCATCCAGATTGAAGTCGTGGGCGTTGTTTACACATTCTCCGTTCCTCAGAGTTTCATTCTGGTACAAATAGAGTACGTCTTTAATGTCGAATACACAATCGCCATTCATGTCACCCATTTCGGCAGACGAGCATGAACAAGGAAGTGACTCAGTGCATGGGGTTTGGACCGAATCCAAATTTTCCAGACCCGTTCCAATGGTTGGCACTTGTGATGCATTGTAAGCAATGTTCTGAGCAAATGACACAGTTGCAGATTTAGATGAATCAATTGAAATAACATCACCAGATTTGTCCAGTGCCAATGATGATGAGACACGAACAGTGGAAATAGATGAATCCTGTACAGCCATAAAGTTCAATTGAGCTATTTCAACGGTTCCGGATATTGGGTCTGACAGCACTCCTCCAAAATGAACAAAGTTTTGGAACCTGTTTTCCGAGTGACTGAACCGGTTCCCATTCCAGTCAGCACCGGGCATGGCCGAGACGAACTTCAACACGTCACTTTCATACGCCATAGTCAAATCCACAGCAGCTAGTTCATTATCTCCAACGTTTATACGAACAGGTATACTCACTATTGATCCTTCATTACCAATATCAACAGGTGGTCCTCCCGTGGAGTCTCCCGCTCCTAACTGTCCTACTGCAGGCTCCAAAACACTATAGAACTCAATAGTCTCAGATACATTGCCGTTACTCACAGTCAGTGTGACCTTTTCGGGGTAGTTGTCAAGTATGGTGATCAAACCTGAACTCGAAACGTTGAAAACGTCTTCGTTGCTGCTTTCAAAAGTCAAAAGGCCATCAATAATTTGCCCGTTTTCATCAAATGCATTGTCCAATGCTGTTCCATCACTGAATGTCACAGCAGCCGATAACTGCTTTGTTGTTGTGCCAGAAGACGACTCAGCAGGAGTCAGGTTAACATCAGATACAGTATTCACACTTACTGTTGATGTACTGGGGTGAACATCTATTGTCGTAGGAAGATCATTGTTATTCAGGGAATTGAAACTGACTGAGAATGTGACTGTAGTTGTACTATCCGGTCCGGAAGCAGCAACAGACACAACTCCATCATCACTAACAGTTGCTATTGAAGGCTCATCTGAGACAAAGTTTGTCTGATCATTACCAGTGATGTCTACTGTCTCAGAGTTGTACGCGTTACCTGCACTAACATATAGCAGAGTTGTCAGCTTCACCTCTTGATATGCATCAGTGTTTGATACTGCATTGATATCAGTCTTGTAGTCAATAGAGGTCTTACAGCATCCATCGAAGGCAGGGTAAGGGTAGGGTTGGACGATTAGTAGCTCGCTCTTACCAACCTCCACTTGAACTGTCCGTGTCTCAAAGTTTTTGTAGTTTATTTTGATGGTTGCCTCGCCTGCAGAAGTAGCACTTGTGGCTGTCACAACTCTAGTATCCCCAGTACCAGTGAACTGTACAATACCATCACTTGGTTCGGAAGTCACGGTGAAATCAACATTGTCAGTAACATAGGACTCTTCTCCATTGCTGTAGAGTACTTTAACAGTGATTGTGGAGTTAACAGGTAGGCTGTCCTCACCAAGATTAGCAGCTGTGTCATCAGGATGGACGATAAAGTCTTCTGTCACAGATACAACGAGAGTGGTAGATATAAACTGGATTTCAACATAGTTTGGATCAGTGTGAACCACCTTTTCATTACATACTAATTCAGCTGTCAGAATATCACCAGACCCGTTAGTGTGGGCGGTGAAAGTTGAGCCATTGACGGAAATCACATCTGAGTCTTCAGATGAGAACTGTAGACCATCGTCTGCGTGAATCCTATGTGAGTAGCCATCATCGAACACAGCAATAGCTATGATATCAGCACTTTGACCATGTACCTCTATGTTGGTTTCAAGTGAACCTGAGAATGAAGTCGGCTCAGTTGAGATGCTTTCTTCATTTGAGAGGGAGATATCGGTTGCATAGTAGACATCAAGATCAATGGTCACTACCCTTTGGATGGTGGATACAGTGACATTGATTTCACCAATGCTGTCATTAAGATTACTGCCTCTGTAGGAGGTAATGGTTGCCATTTGTTCTTCTTGATCACTTATCCCTTCTTTTTGACCAGTTATTGTTAAGCCATTAACAGTTGCAATAGTCGGAGCGGATGAGGTGAAGTATCCATCCAAAAGCTGTTCTACGTGAACTTCCGTTGATGTTTTCCCAGTACCAGTGCTGAAAGTGGTTGTAGCAGTTATTTGAGCAGATTGGAACAACGAGACGCACCCTTCGACAACATTCAGCAGGCTATCAGACACCATCAAGGTAACTGGCGTGTCAGGGAACCAAACATCGAATGCGATTGTTCTGTCGACTACTACTCCATCGGCTGCAAGCGAAGCTGAAACTGTCACGTTCTCTGATCCAGAGAGCTCTGAGCCGCTAACATAAACCTTGCTACAATCTTGCGCCACTTTCAAAACTGTGGTATCATTAGACACACAATCGTAGACTCCGTCTGATATAATGGATCGTGTGTAGGGCTCCTCGGCTCTGTATACTCCTGTAACAGTGAGTGGTATGGAGTCTTCAGTACCTGACAAGTACGCTCTGTTAAATAGTACAGTCTGGGAGGAATGGAAGTATATATCAATCAGTGTAGAATTCCGTAACTGAATAGGGGCGGTTGACTTTGAGCAGACATCTTTTTGATTTTCGTTTGTATCATCTCTTCCAACGACAAACGCATTAGAGAATGTATCAGAACCTTCTGAGTCAAAAGATTCTATTACCTTGCATTCGATGTCACTTGTGAGGGGTGTGTCACCGGATATAACCTTGAAGTTAACCTTGAGAATGTCTTCATTGGAGAAGCTTTGAGGTATATCAGAAATCCTAGCTGCTTGTATAGTTATAGTATTAGCAGGTGAGCTGATGGACTCTTTCAACAGCCAATCTGTAGGCTCATAAAGCTCAGAAGGTGTGAATTCGATATCGTCAACATTACCCGAGCATTCGACCCCAATGGCAGCCAGATTATGTGAACTAGACTCAGCAGTTACTCGTATGAATGGCTCCGAGTTCCTGTACAGTGGATAGGTGGGCAGTCTGAACACTGTCTTGCTGTCTTGTACTCCATCAAGAGAAGAACAAGTGCTACTTAAAACTGCTGTTGATACAACAGTTATAGTTTTATCAAGTGACTGGGAGGCGTGGCCAGCTATAGAGTAAGACACCGAGGCACTACCGCCTGTGGTGAAAAAGCTATTTGGCAGGTCAACTGAGCAGATGACAATGGAACTGCTTTGAGATACATCACAATTAGCACTATATATTTCGGAGTTTAGTGTAACATTTATATCAAGACTCACACCCTCAGCTTCAAACACATCCTGTCCATCTGTATCAGTAAGCAGGAACGCCATATACACAGTAGGACGATCATAGTACACTGTTTCAGTTATCAAGGTTGTGCTCTCGATGTTCACAGGTGGTCGGGGAGTGGAGCTGTAACTGATCTCTTCCGTCACTGATGATCCGAATGTACCTGTCACTTGACTCTCCTTTTCAAATAAATAATTGTAAGATTGTCTGTAAAGGTTATTAGCAACATCATCGAGGGTGGACACGGGTAAGCCCCCTGTTGATTGGAGCTCAATTGGTACCACCTGGCCCACCACTATAAATACATTCACGCTATCCTGTTTCTTGTAGCTAGTATTAATGTCTTCGACCATCAGTTCAACCTGGTATACATTCTTGGTGGCTTGATCCAGGTCAACATTGGTGAATAAGGTGCTGGTTGTTGTGTTGTATGTGAACGTATTGTAATCACGCCACTGCAGCATTGTGTATGTCAGAGGATGAGAGCACAAGTTGTCATCTTCTGCCACAACTGAGCCAATTTCCGAACCCGCTTTTGTTCCGTCGGGAGCATGCAGAACAATCTCTGATTTCTTGAAGGTAGGTTGGTCACTGTTGTCATCATAGACATCAATTGTCACTGTTACCGTGGTTTCGAAAGTCAAGGAACCAGCTGGTTTGTCTTGTGCTGTAACGTTCATAACATAAGTAACATTCACCGTGGTACACAACGGCTCGGTGACTATGATCTCTCCCGTTCTTTCATCGATTCTGAATGGCAGGTTTTCTGGTAATTCAGCATAAAATATATCCCTATCGTCGCCTGTATCTGCATCCACAGCTGATACTGTAATCACTGTATCCCCCACTGCTACATTATCAGTGGTAAGGATGTAGTAGCTGTCATTAGCAAATGTGGGTGGAGAGTCATTAATGTCAATAACATTAATAATTAAAGTCACATTAGTGGATTGAGAGGGCGTGCCCAGATCGTATGCCTGAACAGTGAGCTCGTATACCGACATCTTCTCCCTGTCTAGTTCCTTGGCAAGAGTGATTACTCCAGTGATAGCATTCAGTTCGAAGTCCTCTTGCCCAATTCCATCTACAAATATGTACCGTATCACACTGTTGTTTCCACTATCAGCATCAGTGGCAAAGATGACTGTACCTAGTGTTGCAGCATTGACAGTAGAGTTCTCGAGAATGGAATCGTTGTAGAAGTCCTGGTCAAACACTGGTGCATTGTCGTTCAGATCAATAATGTTTATGATGAGTAGTGTGGTTGTGTTCAGTGAGGGTACACCTAGATCTTCAGCTAGGATTTCCAGTGTGAAATTATGCGTATCTTCGTAGTCAAGTGCTCCATTAACAAGTACTTTTCCAGTTGTCTCTTCCACTTTGAACTCTGTAATCCCTTCCGATAGCAGGTAATAGTAGACAACATTATCGTCCTTGTTGGCAGCATCGGAGCTGGAACAGGACACGCCTTTATCCTTGTCATTGGCATTTACAACATCCACAAGTGTTCCAAAGTTAGAGTTTTCGTTGATGCTCCATGAGTAAGAGTCCAAAAGTTCTGGGCTGTTGTCATTTTCCTCACAAACAGTTATAAATATTGATTTATATCGCTCATTAACTCCATCAAAGGCTCTAAGTGACATTTGAAATCTACGAATATCCTCGCGATCTAGAACAGTAGTCATTGTAACGTTACCACTAACTGAATCAATTTTAAAGTAATCCTCCGTTGTCAAAAGTCCATCTTGCTTGGATTCACCGATTATACGGTACAGTGCATTAATTGAATGTTGAACGTTATCATTGTCATCAATGTCTTTATCACTTGTCTCAACTTGTAACAGTAAATCACCAATGGCGTTGTTCTCAAACACCTCAGTATCGCCAGTATGGATAACAGGGATTTCATCATTGATGTCAATTACGGTAATATTAATAAACATGACGGCTGTGAATACTGAGTCAGTCACTTCAACAGTTAGATTATATGAATGGCTGGCTTCACGATCCAGCGCTTTGGCCAGTGTCAATTCACCAGTGCTGGAGTCCAGCTTGAATGAAGCAGGCATATCATCACCTGCTACAATGGTGTACACCAGATTTCTATTCAATTCATCAATATCTGCATCGCTAGCGTTTACTGTGAGTATTACCTTGTCCAGGTCAGAAGTGGACTCGTTTACACTGGCAGAGTATACAACCTGGGATGGTATAGGTGGATTGTCATTGACATCGTTGACTCTGACTATTATTTTAACCGATGAACTCCTCCTCGATGGAACATGTGGTCCATTGTCGGTTGCTGCTACAGTTAATCGAATGTCAGCATACTCCTCTCTGTCTAGTGTCTGGTTAACAGACAATATGCCACTAGTAGCATTCATGACTACAAGCCCTTCCTGTGTGAGGTCGTCGTAAGATATGGTGAATCTAATGTCTCCAGCTGGTAATGGGGCATCACCATCGGTTGCAAAGACGGTGGTGATCAAAGATCCCACCTCTAGGTCTTCATCAATATATGGCTCATAATGAGAGGGAGAGAATACTGGAGGGAATTTGTTTACACAAAGATATCCTTCGAAAGTGTTATCAAACATCGCTTGTGGATTGAATCCTACAGGTAAAGTCACTGGTACTTTGACATCAGAGTTTTGCAATGGCAGGCTCACATCCAGTGGGTTGTACTGAAGTGATGAGGTTGGACTACCAATAATGGCCACACTTCGCTCGTCTGTATTGTTCCTCTTGTCACCGTAGACAAATACGAAACCAATGTCAGCAGCTGAGATGTTACCTTGCGCAGATTCAATTTGGAATACACCGTTACCAACATGCTCAGACTCCACCCATCCTCCGTAGGCATCTGTCGGATTATCAATGTTGAGGAGCTTTGTACCGGTAGTGAAATCGTTGGTGTCGAACTCCTTCTGGAAGCTGGTGTCAGAATGGAAGATGCCAAATACAGCATAAGTATTGTTTATTGATACACTCTCACCACTACCCCATTTCATTGTTACTTTGATTGTTAAGTGGCAATCGGAATTTTCTTCATCTATTCCAACTATCTCGATGGATTCAACCAGTGGGAAATGTCCTGCAAGAGATTTCAATAGAATCTCTGAGTCCAGTGGAGTGATTCTTTCACTCCTGTCATAGTCCATGTTACTCAGTTCCTCTTCACTGGCAGTTGCAGCATCACTACTTCGCTTTAGAGTAGCCATGGCATCTAGACCGTCAAATACACAGTCCTTGTTGGCATCACCAATAGGATGTTGACCCCCACATTCACTCTCAGTGCAAGGTGGGTTGGAGCATCGATCAGTAGTGGGTAGTTGAATGGATGAGATTGAGTCACTTGGTATATCTGAAGATTCGACGTTGAAATCCAATTTTCCCGCAACTGACCTACGGGGTGTGTCACCTCCAATGGGGTTGTAGGAGTCACTGTCTGTATTTACATTCAAAATGTCAATTAGGATGTATCCATCTCCTGGAGCAATAGGCTCGAAGGTGAGGTCGGCTATGTGAGTCTTGTCAGTGCCTTGGAACCCACTTGAGAACAGAACAACAATGGTCATGTTTCCTTGATCGTCATCTTTAAATGAGGTCTCAAATAAAACTGACGAAACATTGTCACTTTTTTCTGGTTCCGCTACCAGAGACAGTACTGATGGTTCATACATGATCCTTATTTCAATCAAGCCAACATCATTGTCCTCAGCATTCACATAAATAGGTATTTGGTAAGGCTCATTCAGTATCCAATCCTCGAACACCCTACCAGTGGTATTGCCAAAATCGAAATCTCCAAGTCGAGGCTTGATGTTTGCATTGACACTAACGTTTTTGGAAACCTGCGAGTTTCCTATTGCTTGACAGGTAATAATAACTGGTTTGTACGAGTTCTTCAATAACTGCATGGAGCCAGTTGATTGGTTGATGCTGATGACATCAGACTGCGACGACTGGAATTCAACAAGACCAGAAATAGTGGGGCCATCATCACCCATCAGGTTCGGAATCTGTCGTCCATTATCCAACAATATACTAACCGTTTCCACAGGAAGAACGGCTTCTACATAGTCCAAGAAAGTATCGTCACTATCAAATTCAGCACTGAAGGTTTGAATTTTTAAGATGCTGGTGCTCTCGTTGAGGGCAGTAATGGTGGTATTGACTGTGAATTCACCAATAGTCACTTCAACAACGTATTCACCAGGTTCTAATGGAGTAAGGATTCCATTACTCAAATCATCAGCATTCCCTTCTACCACTGTATACACTACATTACTATTGTCACTGAGATCAAGCTCATTGCCATTGTTCAAGGTAGCA
>JAYJLX010039726.1:0-14874 GCA_036873525.1 Chalinula nematifera
GGTACCTTAGTACAGGTCGTTGTCTTTCCGCTGCCTTGGAGACCAACAAACATGATCACATTTTGCTTTCCTTTACTCGGCTGCCAAGCAGGTACACCTGGATCAATTAACTATAGGACAATGGGCAGTACATAAAGTATATAAGCCTATTGAGGGAATAAATCAGCCTCCACAATAGAGCAATATATGTATATGTATGTATATATCTACAATACTTGGGCTTCACATAATATAAAGCAACCTCACAGAAACTCTATTTTTAAAGATACTTTAAAAAGGCAACTCTACTAGCTCTATTGTAACAAAGGTTTCACTGTATTAGACATGATGTAATATATACCGTACGACCGGAAAAAAATTGGTTTAGAATTCAATTATGCATTTGCGAATGAAAGAAAACTTTACACAAATAAGGTTTCACATGTAAACCGACCTCACGGGGAACATCGATTTATAAGTAAAGGACAACTTCACAAGTTTTATTGTAACAAAGGTTTCACTATACACACATAAATATATATCGTATGGCTGGAAAAGTTTATGAAGAATTTAATTGCAAATTTTATTAAATTTTGTAGTTCTAAATAAAGCAAATTCACACTATATTTTCGCAGCCATTTCCAGCTGTACAGTACATAATATTACACCAAATAACTGAATATTACTCACTCTACAGAGTTCATTAAATACGGATGATTGGATGATCTTCCTCTTGTTGAGACCAGCGGCCATTTCGTCGAAGTCGATGGCATCTCTCACGTTCTGCCGTAACCTTCCAACAAGTTTAACATTCACGTCGGCCTCAAGTAACGCTGTACATATATCCTTCAACATGGCCTGGACAACCTATGGGGTGGGGGAGGGACATGAAACACAGGAGATGAAAAAGAAAGGGGGTGTGGTGATAACGAGAGTGGGCGGGGAAGGAGACGATGAAAGGGAATGAAGTGAGAGAGCATTGGCAGTCTAGTTAATCATAATTTATACTGATCACGTGATACTTAGTCTTGTATTTAGTAAACCAAATTCGAGACCAAATTACAATACGGGTAACAAATATTACACGAGTATACATGCTTACAATATTATTTATATTGAACAAACCTCTTCATTGATGACCGTGGCATTACTTAGCGACCTAAGCGCAACGGTTATCTTCCTACCGAGATCTGCTAACACCATTGTTTTACAAAAGACTGCTTAATAATGCTGAGCTAAAAATCTAGTTGGGTGTGGTTAAAGTTAATTAATTTTTATACCAGTTATTAAAATTTGAGTAGACGATGCAAGTCTAGTCTGACTGTATCTGTTGATCATGAAGAAATCAAAGTAACGTTGTACTCTATTCCTGTCACAGGTTGTGACACAGCATTAGTGTATGTGCATCATATTATTCAAGTTATAGATTTAGTCTATAGAGTTTATATAACAAAACAGAAGTTGAATTTTGGACAAGAAGACTCACTGTGCTGTGCAAACATCAGTGATAAAATGCGCTGCATGCACATTGCAGAGTCTACAGCATGTTGAATATTTTGTGCATGTGCTGCAGCAGTGCAATGTATAGCTAAAGGGTGGAAACTGGGCATGTTCAAAGCCATATAACTGTATAAACAAATACTCCCACATACATAAACAAAGAATGCACGTGATAAAACAGCTTCAGTGAGTGTAGAAGACTAGAAGTCAGTAGAGGCAGTGTCCAGGCCGGGCCGAGGGTCTATCATTGTACGGGTCAGGCGGTTACGAATTGGATCTCAGTGCTAGGTATAGCTTTGTTATCTATAAAATAGTTTCGTTGTTCATATCATTACGTAGTTAAAAATTCCGTCGAAAAAAAATTCCCTCCCGGGTGGGTAGGTACCACGGTGGATACCGATCGATGGTAGCCTGTGAGTATATAAATTGCTGTTTAGCCAATTTCATGCAGTAGCTTATCACTTCAATCTAGTTGCCACAGTTACATTTAGTTATTAGGAATAAAAATTAATAGGTAATATAATAGTCTATGTGTGTACAGTCATCATAATTGTCATGGTTTGATGTTTTATGATTAATTCTTTATACAGATTTTCAACTTTGAGCCTTGCCAGCCATGAAGTCAATCATGTCGCTAGTTTTCATGTTAATCGTTGTGTGTTTCGGAGCATCTCTCATGCCAACTGCTATAGGAGGTAAGTCAAGTCAACTCATTGGCCTGCATGAGCTGCTGTGCACCCGCATGCACTGTGGTATGCATTAGTATTACCATGTACTCCTACTTTGGCTATATAGCCTTAGGCAACTAAGTTAACTGTACTTAAATACTGCGGAACTGTTGTCAATGTTAACTTCTATAATAATTACATTTACTTAGGAATTCCTCATTAGTGACTATTAGTGCATGATAAATATGGCTGTGTGTCGTTTGTGGTATACGCTGCATGGATACACTTCCTTGCTATAGTATATATTCATGTGATATTGTGACTATAGTATCTGTATGAAGCTTTTGTTCAAATTGCACAGACAGCAAAGGAATTCCTCAAATTGCCAAATGGCTCAGTGTAACCATTCCCATAGGAGACTAGGCCTCCTCTAGTAACCCTGCTACCATGTGTGTGTTAAATAGTGGGATGTGTCAAAAGCTGACAACTGTCTTTAATCTTTAATGGTGGCAATATAAACTGATGAAATTCCTAGTATATAATATACCCTCCACACATTAGGCCTCCTGCTGATACTGTGTCAGTCTGTGTGCAAGCTGTAGAAGTGTAAGCTGTAGTGTACATGTACTTGCTCTGCCAAAGTAAAGCCCTCCAACAGAGCAATGAATATTGTGTACATGTACACTATGCAGCAGCAGTTTATAGCTTTAATTGCTTACATAGAATCACAGGAAAACCATTCAATGAATATCATAAATTGTGTCAATGTGTCTACTGTGACTTTCTTTGTTAACTATGTATGTTCATGTACCTTGAACTGTTCTTGGTGTGTTGATTATAGTGGTACAGGAGGTTGCAGTGTTAATTGTGTGTGTAGGCTTTAGCTATAACCCAGACTATTGGGGGGAAGTTTGTTCTACTATACTCCATTATCTCTTTATCTGAATTATCGATTTCCTTTTTCTTCATGTTTTCTTGGATTTGCCTGTTCGCATACCTTTCCTTTCATCTTATTAATCCATTTTTCAACTGAAACATTGAAATTTTTCTCTACCAGGTGCATGATTTGACAGACATTACTTATGTACACTGGCAATAGCTCCTACTGTCTGGCTAACGAACACTCCCTTGTCCAGCAGTTTCCTTATCGAAGCTAGCTTTCCAATTATTTCATTTTTTTATCCTTAAAAAAATGTTTTTTAGTAATAAAAAGGAATTACCTCACCCCCACTTAAATCAGTTTATATAGTGACCAGCATCAAGACACTGTAGCTTTTTGAGTGTGCATTAATACAGTAGTTGATATGTAATGGCTTTGTTATATATAATATACTTAGTAATTATTACTCCTACCCTTTGATGCCATTACCAGCTGTAGTTTTGGAGGGATTCAGCTTCACAAGACCTTAATAGCATAGGAACTGTTGTATCATACATATAGTTGAGCTCTAACCCTGCTCAAACTTGACTAACAGATCAGGAGACATCTGTTTTGGCCTCATAACCTTCTCTGAGTTAACCTCATTAACACATAGATGGCTTTACATGCATTAGGTATAGTAGCACATATACTACACAATTGGCTATAATATATAATTATATGCTATTTATAATGTATTCATTATCTCCCTTGTGAATCACATTTATAGACAATATTGATGAGTATAGTGAGCCCTTTAGTGTGTGGTGTGATATCCTTTTCGTACCACAATGGACATAATAATTATAATACAGCCATATTTAGCCATGTCTTTGTGAGACTGGATGTACTTTATGTGTACATAATCATAGTAATAGATGTACATGTAAAGGTATGTACATGTTGTAATGGGTGCATGTATTATGTAGAGTTTTTTGTTTACAAGAATGGCTAGGTTTTCTTTCAAAGTGATTTATCATAAAGTAAACATTGAAAGCTCCTATGTTAAAATGCACTAAGCCATTTCTAATCATAAACGTGATTTTTTTGGGAACTAGAGAATATAAAAATACCCAAATGCCTATAATTACTCCAATAAGTTATGATAAAGAGGAAAATTATAGCCTTTATGCCTCCCCCAAAGGGGACCAGTCAGAATAGATGACCCATAGTGTTAACATTTTGCATCCTGTTACTCCCACACTCTATTAACATGGCTCTACTATTTCTTTTTAATGTATGTAGTGTTACAATTAAGCCAGACCAGCCATAGCTAGCCTGTGATGTATGCATGTGTATAGAAATTATACGTTTCTCTAGTTCAGTGCAATACATAATTCAATGCTGTCTTTAGTTTGCGAAATCATGTGCTGCTACAATGAATTACCAGTTCATCCCGCATGTTTGCCTATTTATAATATTTCCAATCTGACTGTTTTTAGTGTTTAAGCCTTATAGTTTATTTTTGTTTTGCCTTTCATTTCAGACTCGATTAAAATCTATCCCAACCACGAGTATTTTGGTATTACCAAAACCCAAGTGATATTCACTTGCCAACCACCTTCCAGCTGCGGAGACTCCATCAAATGGTTTTACGGAAACACACAGATCATGGACAATTTCAAATACTCCATTGATGAAAACTTCAACAACCATTACCAGACCTTGATTATTTCATATGCGAATGCAAGCGATGCCGGATCTTACCACTGTCAGTGTAGCTTTAATGGTGTGGCAGTAAATTCACCAGATGCAATTCTTTCCTATGTCGGTAAGAATGAGTACACAATATACATTCGACATACAAAAGATTTATAACAGTACATGTACAGTTTACATGTAAATCAGCTAAGGTGGTGTCTGACGGTTAGTTTGTGTTCACTCCACTGTTTAGCAATAGTCCTTAACTCTTGTATATGTTTGAGCTCTACATCTCTCTGCCAGACTAAAAGGCAGTGGCCGAGTTTATGTATTGTATTTGTTTTGGCTGAAGTGTCTGTTTATATAACACGCTCTCTTCAGGATGTTTGAATTTTCTTTTTCCCCCTATAGACCCTGTATCCTTCTCTACACCTGATAATGAAGTATATTACGCTGAGTATGGTAGTAATGTCACTCTATCCTGTGACATAGAGAACTATAAGGACTTCCAGTGGCAGTTCCAGGATTTATCAGTCATACCTACCAATACTGACAAATATTCGTATGTGAATGGAACATACCTTTTAATTAACGACCTTACCTATTCGGACAATAAAACCTACTACTGCGTGGGAAACAACAAGATCACATTTGTGGCAAAACTGGCAGCGAATGTTTTTGTGTACAGTAAGTACATAATTATTTAGCTACAGTACAACCTCCAATAGTGGACCTTCTGAGGAAGAGATATAGCATAATAAATCTCTCAACAAAGGACACTTATCTGTGTCTAGACCTCCAACAATCTGTTTATAATAGTTACTTTAATTTTTATTGGATCCCAGAAGTGATATCAATCCTTTATTTGGAGGTTCTGCAGTATTTATTTTAATAGTAGCTTATATAATTTGTTACAAAGATTTAATCACACCATTATCGTTTTTTTTTTTTCTGTTCCTTAGAGCCTCCTATGGTGGTTGCAACCAATGCAACGGACATCACTGTCGTTGAGGGTGAGACTGCTGTGTTCAACTGTACAGCCTCAGGTCATCCAGTACCCACTTTATCTTGGATTAGAACTGCAGGAGCTTTAAAGACAGGGAACACTGTCATCGTGAAACATGGTTAGTACAGACTACAGAGTTTAACAAATAACAGTGGGAATACATAAATTATTATTTATAATTATTGCTATTTTTCACTGAACAGTTTTTATTTTCCAATATACAGTATTGACCATAATCTCTCCATCTTTCTTGCTGTTGTCTTTCCATTATAGGTACTATAGATCAGTACACATCATGGAGCTCACTAACATTGACTCACATATCTAGCTCTGATGAAGGAAGCTATCTGTGTTCTGGTGTCAACACAATCCCTAAGAAAACTGCATCGTCTTCTGTTACATTCACCCTCACAGTTGAAGGTAACCTGTCATATCTTAAGTATACCCCGTATAACTAGTTATAGAATATTTGTCGTGGTAATTTTCCATTCTTGTTGCGGCATAAAAATTGTATTTTTTAAACTATATTTTCACACACAAAAAGAAGTTTTATTTATGACCACATGAGAAAAATCATTTTTAAAATCCCCATTATCAGCTACATGTGTAAACTACCATTTGTATCATTAAGTGTGTGTATACTGTAGTATATAGTAGCAGTCCAGTGCCTTAGTTATAGTTGAGTGTTATCATGGCTCATATAGTATAATATCATGTGCTTCCTTTTGGATTGGCTTATATGGTTGAGTGCATGGGAGGATTGGGGGCTAAGGCAGGGGGTTGAACAGGAAAGTGGTTATACTGTAATTTAACCTTTTGTATCCCTTTCAGAACCCACTGAACCATTCTTAGACATCTTCACTATCGACAAGAGTCACTCCAGTATCAACATCAGCTGGATATTGGCAGGAACTAGCTCAGACATGATCAACGTAAGTATACACCCATATACCCATGTATTATGTACATGCATATTGTGTCTATTACTTGTGTTATTATGTACATGTATGCATGTGTGTGCATTAATTGCTAAAGGTCCTTAATGTATACTTATTCTGTAGTATATGAGGAAATCTATACCCACTTAACATTATCAGTCCTATTACTTGTGTTATTGACTTACATCATGCCCCTCCCTCCCTCCCTCTCCCATTCATTAGATATCATGGAGTAGCAGTGAAGGTGGCATTCATCAGATACACAACACTACCTTGACTTCAGTGACCATCACAGACCTGATCCCGGCTACTATTTATACTATAACTGCAGAAGTCCTTAACACACAACTTACCGACACTCTCAACGAATCAACTGACCCCTTAGCAGGTAAAATTACATTAGCACAATTAACCTATCTATACATGTACAGCTGAAGCAAAGAACACTTTGTATGGGAACCAATATAAATTCAAGCAATTATCCTTTTTTACTCATTTTTTTAACCCTTAGTGATCCCATCTTCGTCCTCATCAACTGTGATAGAGCCCTCATCTTCTTCTCCTATAGACACCGCCCCCTCCACGCCCCTTCCATTGACCCGTACAATAATCATCACCAGACCCTCTACTGTAGTCAATATACGTAGAACCACTACCCAGCCCATGTATCGACCCACCACAACATCTCCAGCAACCGAACCAACGTTTACTGTTAGAGGTATGTACTATAACACGCATGACATGTATACTATAACACACATGACATGTATACCGATTATACTCCTGTATGTGCATCAGCTGTCATTGTTGAAATGCTGTTTTGTTGAAATAAATGTGATTTTTTTAAACTAAATTACTGTAACATTAAACAGTACATTAATGTTATATAATGGTTATTCCTTCTCTTTAATAGACTCATCAACTGGTTTAGCCAATGTAGCCACAGCAGTACCAGTAATCATCTGTGTATTACTGATTATAATCGTGGTCGCTACCATTCTAACGGTAATATGTGTCATTAGGAGAAGCCGTAACTCGAGCACAAAGAATATTAGAAGCATCGAACGAGGGTGAGTAAACACATTCTACAATATTGATAAAATTTTCAATGGCTCATTGTTATTATTATTTTAGTAGGCGGAGCTCCTCTCGAATGAGTCAAGGGTTATTGGAGCCTAGTCCACACAGCTCTCCTTCAATTCACAGCTCAAATGGCATAAACACGGCCAATTTCGGTGACACGACCAAGAAAATGCCTCTTCCCCCGGACTATTACCCTCCCTCTTCTAACCACAGCAGTCAGGTTAAACTCCATCCGATGGAGATTGGACCATTTGAGATGACAGACAATATAGTCAATTCGGATTACGAGGCATCACAGGTTGAAATGAACATCACTCCACCTATGACTTACAATGAGTACTTCAGCGACTGCCCGGCTTACCCTGGTGACTCCGTTAGTCAGGTTATACCAGCTGTATCATCGCAGAGTCATCTATTGGATTATCACTCATCACAAAATGACCAGTTCGAGTACACAGACAATTCCATCTATGAAGGTGTGACTTTCAAGAAATCGCAGTCAGAACCCCCTTCCAGACAGGACGCCACCAAATCTAATAAACTCACCCCTGTTTATAAAAACCTGCCTACGAAGCAACCCGAGTTTGGTATTATGGGGAATAGCCAGCGAGGGGCAGTGCGAGAGACCGTTGTTATTAAGAAAAGGAGTTAAACAGTGTGCAGTGATTTGTACTTGTTTATACTATGAACTGATCTAATCGGGGGCAAACGGCTCTACACTATATTTTATATGCCCTTTCGATTTCGATATTTACTCACGCATGAATGTATTTAACTGTACGTATTTACTTGTGTATAATTAATCTATAATTATAACTATAGTGTTTTATATAACCAACGACTATTTTTAATCATTAACCATAATTATAATTAATTATTTTGTTTAACTTTAGTGATTTATAATGATGACATAATTAATTGCTGGTGAATGCTTTGAGTGGGTGTACTATACAGCTAGATCTTTGCTGCAAAAATTATATCTTTTGAAACATTCACAATAAAATATTAATTTCATTCTTTGCAAATCGTCAGCCAAAAATAATAAGCCTATGTTACTATTATGTTGTTTAATGTAATGAAAGGGTGTTAGTTACATACTTAGTAACATTATTATAATCATTTCACACTGTATGTGCATGTAACGGTATTAATAATCATTGTCTACTAAAAGAGACTTCAGTTAATTCATTTTTCTCATTATAAGTGGTTATAGCAGCTATGTGTGATGAGGAACTAGGCGAAATGTAGCCTTGATGGATCACGGTTAATGGATTTCATTATTTGACATACCTTGTGGTAACATAGAACAGCTTATAAACAGCTGTTAAAAAATATCCTTAGCAGTACTGTTTCAAACAATGGAATAACCATAACTTGACACTTGTAGATTCTCCCATGCATCCACAATACCACACACACACCCACTTAACTGCAATGCTTGTGAGTACATGGTATGCCGAAACTCTCATGCAGCCAATCTTGGTATATTGCAGAATATCCGCCCTGTATATGCTGGATATATTAAAGCCTGAAATGATATATTATGAGCACCATGCATACACATGTAAGCCATATTTTAACTATTACTTTTACCGTGACTAATATGAATTGACCAATCAAATTACAGAGTATGAGGTTAATAAATCTTGATATAACATCTCCTGGATTTCCAGGAATACTTATTATACCGCTTGGGTTATCAAAACCGGTTAAATACCTCGGTACGATTTCTATGGCATTTATCAACCTCACGACTTCATTGCTTGATCGGTATATGATAAATCCCATAGAAACCTTTACCTCATACTTAAGTATACATACATTATACAGGTCTTAATTAATCATGAGCTAGACATGCTGCTGTGCAAATTAAGTGGGAGTGGCTCACAATTTTACTTTGTTTAATAAATTAATTCTTTATACAATATAGTAAGTCAATCTACAACAAAAAAAGACTCCACATTTATACATTATTATAATTAATATAATTGAAGGTCAAGAAAATAATACTACTTGTAACTATACAAATATATCAGTATTAGCACATGTCACACTATGTAAGTCCAGCGCAGTCAGTCATTACGTAGGCTACCATAGTGAGCTGGATTAACCATCCTGTCCGGTAGTAGATCATCGTCTTCTCTTGGATCTTGTGTATTATCTTGATCATCCCCAGGGACAGCTGCTAATGGTTGTTGCTGTACAGTATTGAACTGGTTGGGGAATCGATAATAATTACAACAGCAATGCTTACACTTCCTCGGGAACCATACAAAACAACAATAGCATAATGCAATAAAGGGATAGAATAGGATGATTGGCAAAAAAATAGGAGAAAATAAAATATCATAAAGGAAAAACATATAACAATCTGTAAAATAAGGATAACATAATGATAATCCAGAGGAATATAATAGAGTATCATTAGTGCTAGTTGTAGGGTAAAATGTGAACTAGCTAAATACTGATAGTCCCATGTGTTCTGTGTACCATTGCTATAGGGAGCTGTGAATACATCAGTTACTGATATTAACATATCCTTTCTTATCTTCACTCTATTGAGACATGACTGGAACCACTTGAAAGGATACACTGAGAGATAAACCACTGGTACAATGATCCATCATAGAAAAATACAATTTGGCTTTTAAAGATTTGTGTTTCATTTTGAAAAATAATTTCGTTAAATGTGGTTCCATGAAGCAGTTTGAGAGATATTGCTGCTAGCTGTGTGAAGCACAAGGTATACACTGAAGCAATAGTAACAGGTAACGAAGGGTGGATGTCAAACATTCGCCAAAAACGAGCCAATAAATGATGAATTGGTCTAATAACACACACAACACATCGATAACCTCTATAATAAGCCACGAGAAATAAATAAAAGAGAAGTAGCAAAAGGAAAGGGTAGAAAGCTATCAAATACCCAAAAGAAATAGCTTCCAATGCTGTTGTATGGTGGGAAATGCATATAGACCACTCAGTATAACATGACTCATAATCATCATTGAACAAGCCACATGATGGATAACTTATAAAACCCAAGTTCCACATTGTCATTACTGGAAACATAGTTAAATCTATTATTCGTAAAGCATAATTATATGAAACCACAAACCATGATGGATAACTCACTGATAGAAATGGTATTGTTAATATCTGACAGTAGAAGATGTATGCCTTGAGTGATCCTTGATTAAGGTTGACATTCAGTAGAGCTATTACAGCTACCATAACTGTTACTGGTATAAACTCTAAGGCTATTAATAGACCCCATCCTCTGAGAACATCATGCTGACCATCACAAGGAACACAAGACAAGTAAGGTGAGTTCATAGCTACACTGTAACCTTCCTTACACTGACCACACAGAACACCATCATGGTTATCATAACAGTTTAGAAGATAATCATAATGAATTTCACCTTCATAAATATCATAATAAGGCACTTCTGCTCCTGTAGAATAAGAGACTGGACATTTACCCTTAATGTCATTAAGAGTAGGATTGTTAGTACAAGTCCCAGGGTGAGAATCAGTCACATATTGTACCTGAGTGTCAATGTGGGGAGCTTGGCAAACATTCTTAGTGCAAGTCACATGAATCTCAAGTGATTTTTGATCTGATAAATAGCATCGAAATGGCTGTCCTGCTAAATGTTCAGCAACAATCCTGTCAGTGATTGTAGTGTCTAACAGTGTTAGATTAATGCAACCGTAATCCATTATGTCAATCATACTATACTCTTGGTTGGACGATATCACAGTATTTTCAATAATGATGTTAGCGTATTCACCACAATCGTTAGTATTAGAAATAATATTACCATTATGTACATACAGTCCCCTGGTATTGTTGGATATAATACTAGAATCAATATACACAGAATCTGGTGTTGGAATGACTAGTAATCCAGCCCCAAACAATTCGTCATTATTACTGATAACAACATGTGTAATATTGTAACTAGCAGAACTACAATAATAACCAGAGGAATCATAATCATAACAATCCCCAACTATAACTATACCCCCTCCAATTTGGGACGAATTTGCTCCACCACCATCTGTTAGTAAACTGTTGCTAATGACAATATTGCCTGATACGTCAAAGAAAAACAATCCAGAGCCATTTGAGTTTCGGTTAGTGACATTATGAATTGTGATGGTATTGTAACAGACGTTGAAACCCAGTGCAGTAGGTTTTAGAGGAACATAAAACAAGTTGCCCTTTGTAAATAATTGCACTACCTCTTGTGTGTCATAACCGCATTTATTAAAAGTAATGTATTTGATAGTAGCATTTTCACAACTATCAAAATATATTCCAGCTGATGGTTCACAGTTAACCACTGTTTCACTCTTCTCACTTTCAGAAATGGCGATATTAGTTAAAGATCTAATCTTGTTTTCTGTTGCATTTTTCAGTGTATGATTACCAGGACTAACCTGGATCAAAGTATAGTCCTGTAGTCCTCTGAAAGCCATGTTGAGGGTAGCACAGGGTACCTCTCCTGTACTACACCAGGACTCATTGTATGTTCCATTGACACTATCAACACGTATCACATAATCCCAGTTGGTAGTGCTCAAATTGCTGCTAATCACCACTATGGAACTGCAAATGGCTGCCAGCAATGGTAATGCTATCCTCATATTTGAGCTAAACACTTAACCAAATACTGCTTCTTAGAACACGCATCAGTATCAGTATATACTGTGGCCGGAACAACTGTATATAAGCATTTTGTCGCACTGATAGGAAGTTAGTCCCATTTCTGGTAGGCATGAGGCATGTAGCATCCGTAGGTAGTGTCCATATACAATTTCTATAGTGCATAGAAACCACTTAATTTGTAATATTATCATGACACTTGATATTGTATTAATTGTCATTGTTATTGGTGCATGCACTCTTGATACTTGATATTATCACGCATGCGTTTGGGCCATTTCAGGTTACAATAATATAGTTATTATTTTGATTTTACAAAGTGGTTATAGTTATATAATTTATTTCAATATTAAATAATAGGAATTGATAACTCGGGCATGTAGGTAGTATATTATTTAGCTATTATGTAGTTTCAATAATTGTGTGTGCATGTTTGTACATAATATATTATGGATACTTCATTGTATCCATTGAAGGTATAGGTATATACAGTATTAGGTGCTTGTGAATTCACCGCAAACCGCAATTAACCACAAACCTCAACCTCAAAGCTCAACCTCAAAGCTCAAACCTCAAACCGCAAACCTCAATTGTAATTAACCGCAAACCGCAATTAAACGCAATTGAGGTTGAGGTTTGAGGTTGAGGTTTGAGGTTGAGGTTTGAGGTTTGCGTTTAATTGCGGTTTGCGGTTAATTGCAGTTGAGGTTTGCGGTTAATTGTTAATTGTGGTTGAGGTTTGCGGTTTGAGGTTGAGGTTTGAGGTTGAGGTTTGAGGTTGAGGTTTGAGGTTGAGGTTTGAGGTTGAGGTTTGAGGTTGAGGTTGAGATTTGAGGTTGAGGTTTGAGGTTGAGATTTGAGGTTGCGGTTGAGGTAAACGCAAAACCGCAAACCTCAACCGCAATTAACCGCAAACCGCAATTAACCACAAACCTCAACCTCAAACCTCAAACCTCAACTTCAAAAAATTTGAGAATTTTGCTAGCCGCACGCGCCAAATTAAAGAAAATGGCTGTTTAGATAGCTCCTTAATTGGCTTCCTTGCCCCTAATTTGATGCGTGGGATACGCTGAGTAGAAAATTGAATCGGTTCGATATAAAATGATTATCTGTACAAATCTATGAAAGGAATTATTGTAAATAAAGCTAGTTTGATGGCCATTGAAAAGAGTGTATCTTCATCACTTTCTTGGGGCTGATACAAGCCAAGTAATTCAAGAATTAACTCAATATATCATGATCCCAGTTGGTAACGCTCAAGTTGCACTGAGCAAATCACCACTATGGAACTGCAAATGGCTGCCCTGCAGCAATGATAATGGAATCATCATCTTTGAATTGAACCAAATAAACGGCTTTTTAGAATTTGTTAATTATTATACTGTGGTAGGAACAACTATATACGCTGCATATATGAGTAGTGCATAGGCAGTTAGTGTACTGTTATTCATGTAGCATCCGTAGGCAGTGCATATACAATTTCTGTAGTGCATAGAAACTGCTTAATTTGTAATATCATCATGACACTTGATATTGTATTTATATTGTTATTGGTGCACTTGACACTTGATATTATCGTGAGTTTGGGCTACTTCAGTTTACAATATATAATCGTTATTGATTGTACATAATTATATAATTCATTACTTTGTAAACACAAGCAGAACTGATGTACCCTCGATTGCGATTAATGCATTCCATCTGATGTACCTTGTTAATAACATCAATACTAATAGAATAGCTTATATATAGCTGTTACAAAAAAAATATCCATAGCACTATTGTTTATTTCAACGAATAGATCTAATGCAATGACCATACTTGAGCCTCTTATAGATTCTCCCATGCATCCACACTACCATACACACACATGCATACTCAACTGGAATACATGCACAATGCTTGTGGGTACATGGCATACTGAAACTCTCATCCAGCCAATCTTTCTGTATCGTTAAGGTATACCGTATATTGTATTATATACTCGTACGATTGCCTTAGCTTGTATCCTTGGATATATTAAAGAAAATTATAAACACCATATACGTATGTAAGCCATCCATGCTTTAACTATTACTGATGTATACATGTATACAGAGGTCTAAGTCTTAACCATTAGATAGACATGCTGTGCAGATTGAGTGGGAGTGGCTCACAATTTTAATTTGTTAAATGAATCAGTTAATTCTTCATACTAAGTGTATTAATGTGCAATAAAAAAACATCAACGTTAATGCATATTACATAATTAATATGATCAAAAGAGATCAAAAAATAATACTACTGCATGTGTTAAGCCCAGTACAGACAGTCATTACAAACGAAGGCTAACATATTGCTCAGGATTAACCATCCTGTCTGGTAGTAGATCATCGTCTTCTCTTGGTTCTTGTATATCATCCTGATCATCCTCAGGGAGAACTGCTGATGGTTGTAGCTCTACAGTAATGGACTGGTTGGGGAAT
>JAYJLX010039736.1:0-14866 GCA_036873525.1 Chalinula nematifera
GGCGCAACCTCTGGAAAAATGGCCTTCTTTACCACAGTTGAAGCATATGATCGTACGAGATGTCGGTTTATTATTTTGTACAGGTTGAGTGGGAACAAAAGAGGATGATCTGGCACCGGTTGTTTGACGGGCGATACGGGTTTCAAGGGATTCCAGTCTGTCAGTGATGGCAGTCAAACATTTCTGAAATTTCTCGTCTGAACTTACAGCAGCCACCTGCACATTCGTTTGAGGGGGCGTGGTCTCGGGAAGGTTTTCTACTTCTGCAGCCGTCATCATATTTACCGCAGCACTTGTGGAAGCCATATTTGATGTGAACTGGTAAGCTTCCATCTGTATAGTTGAACTAACTGCCTCATCCAATGACTTAGGTGTTTTCTGTTTAACGGAGAACGAAATATGGGGATCACCAATACTGGATAGGAAACGAGTTAACGATATCTGTTCCACGGCAGCACTGTTCAAATCCGGGTAAGCCTTAGTACCCAATCTCCGAAGGTCTTCTGCAAAATCTCCCCAACTCTCATTGGGTCGGCGTTTACGAGTAGAAAACTCGGCCAGATACAAATCACGTTTACTGGATGGTTCAAAACGTTCCTGTAAGTGTTTCACTGCGTGAGCATAAGTGTCACGATGAGCGTCGGGTAAACGCTGGAAGGCAGATTGGGCTTTCCCCACCAGGCGTACCCGTAGAAACTTCAACTTCGCTTCAGCGTCCCATTCATTTACTTCAGCACAATTATTAAAATGGACCAACCAATCGTCCCAACCAGCGGTAGTTGAATCTCCTGAGAAAGTGTCTGGCAATATGACGGGCTTTGATGCCATACCGTGAGTATCCACTGCGCCAATGTAACAAGTTACCCGAAAGGTCACCAGAAACTACCGAACTACAATTGACTTTTTAGTTTATTGAACCAGAATCAACAATGACCAAAAGTGTGTGCGCATGTCTACTAAATCAATTATATATTAGCTGGTATAGAATGTTCTAGAATAAACACCACGTGGTACAACAATAATACATTACAATAAAAGTTATTATAGTTAATACAAGTCATACAGTGTCCTTGCTACATGATCATTATTAGTCTCAGTTTGTGTTTATTCATGATGCTGTACTTGAGTCAGTAATTGCTGGTGATACTGAGATTAATAGCCATCAGTTTGATATGAGATTAATGAAATGGAGGGAAACTGATTCTAAAACTGGTAAACCGTATCTTAATGCTCAATATGAGGTTAAAGTTAATATACTGGTTAATTGATTTATATTACATAATATTAATATTAATGTATAGTTATTAAACCTGGTGACTCCTAATCCCTGTGACATTATTAGACAATCAGCTGAGAAATATCCTGAGAAGAATCGATCAATGGATTACCTACCACGTTAGATTAGATCACTATAGTATAATTATAATTGATTGCATAATTATTTTAAATAGCTGAGAAGTGGAGGATTCCATTGAAAGGGTGTACACCAGATTACATACATGCTACCTTCATCAATGTATGTTAGACCTGTTTCAGTGTTTTGTTGTATTAATTATTAATATTTATTACTGATTACAGGGATTTCGTGATAAGCGAGCGTTTATATTAGCCCAGAGTCCAATGGAGAGTACTATTAGTGATTATCTGAGGATGATCATGATCTATAAACCATCAGCCATTGTTACATGCTTTGAAAGACATATTGAAAATAAGGAGGTATCCACTATAATTAACTAAGCAGTATGCTAAATGAGTTACCAAGTATATTCTAGGAGGTTTGTTTCCCTTATTGGGATAAGGCTGAACCCACTTTTTATGGTGAACTAGTGATTGAAGTATCATCAACTGTTAAGGAAGATGTACTCATTAAACGTGACCTTAGAATATCAGATATGGTTTGTAATATTATACAACTCTTTAATAGGATGAAGGAATTAAAAGTGTTTTGTTATTGTGTATTTGTTTTTTTTTTTTTCTTTTTCTTTGTTTTGGGGCACTGCTGAAAATTAGTTTTATAGCTGAGCAGTCCACCTTGAAAAAAAAATGTGTGATATAGTACCTTATCTTGTGTAGAAGGGTAACTCAGTGAGTGTACTCCAGTTCCAGTTGACTAACTGGCCCTCCAGTGGAGTGTGTGACACTCCTCAGACTCTCCTTGATGTACTGGACTGTATTGAAAGGGTACAGAGGAAATCAGGCAAAGGACCAGTTATAGTACACTGCAGGTATAGATTATACTATACACTGTGCGGTGCTATGCATGTGTATTACACTTTGTTTGACCCCACCCATCAATATCTATTCTTTCTTCCTCTCTTTAGTGATAGTGTTGGTCGTTCTGGTATGTTATGTGTTATTGGTAATGTTATTGAACAGTGTAAGATGGAAGGAGTGGTGGATGTGTTTCAGGCTACTAAAGCAGTCAGGATACACAAACCAGGAGCAGTCACTAGCTATGTATGTTACCATACGCTGATAATCTATTACCTTATATGGGATATTATTGTTTATGTGTGTGTATATTCCACAGATACAGTATGATTGCATACATGATGTTGTGAAGAGATATCTTGATCAAAACAACACCTACTCTAATTTCAAACAAGAAGCATTTCATATTTGCTGAAATCATAACTGTCAGCTTGTTTCAAAGTTTTTGTAACAAATGTAGCATGCTGTCTTAAACTTATAGTTTACTTGTTACAATTTCTATAATTTTTTTTATTTTATTTTGATTAATAATTTGAGTAAGTGTAATTAAGTCAGCCACACCTTCCGTTTACATTGACCCACCCACGCAATTAAGATTGTTTCACTGGTGATTAGGATGCTGTTTCTTACTCATCTTCTCTTGATTAGTGTCTGGAATTATTTTGTGAATTCTCAGTGTTATTATGATTCAGGTGAGTACCCATAAGTGCTATATCATTGCTGTCAAATATGGATGAATATTATAAACAAACCCTGACATTATGCTTAAATTTCCTTCTTAAATTTATGTTCCAACAGATATCTCATTATATCACACTAATCCTCCATCACGTATATGGTATGAACACTCCAATCAATGTCTGGGTAACTATACACTATTGAATGAGGAACACATGGATGAACCCAGTGAGAGAGTTGTATGTAGTAAGAAAGATAGTAATGCCACCCATGGAACATGGACATTTCATAATGGAACTATATTGAACTGTGATGGTGTCAATAGTGGTATTAATGACATTCATTGTAATGATCCTCCAGGTCCAGGATCGATAACACTGTATACAAGCTTTGATGATGGATGGGAACAGTCTCAAGGAAACTACACTTGCTGTATTGAAGGACTGTGTATTACTATTAGACTGTATCAAGCAGATGCATTTGAAGAGTTGTACCCAAATAGTATGCTATTAACTGAATAACTGTTACTATTATTATACTGAACGTTTTTTTCTAATAGCTAATGCTGCCCAACTGGAGTCGTGTATGATTATTCCTCCATCTGATATAACTACCATCCCTCAACAGTATCTGGTACAAATGAACACATCAGGAGTTCCCCCTTCAAGATTATCATCATTCATTAACTGTACTGATAGTGATGGTATAACATGTGAACCATCCTATTACACTCTTATTGATCTTAATGAAGAGAGATACCAGTTCACTGTACCAGTAACATGGAATCCAACTAGTACTAACACTATCATTACTGATCATTATTATCAGTGTACGGGAGTATTTGGAGGGAAAGGGTTAAATCCACCAATGCTGGATACTGTCAAGATGGCTTCCATAAAAGGTATAATAGTGAAAAAGTAATGAATAATGATATTATTTCTCCTTATTATAGCATCTAATGCAGTGGAATCTATCAGCTATAGTGTGCTCAATGTTACAGCCATCAATGTATCATGGAGTATTAGTGGTGATGTACATGGATTTATCATCAATATAACCAGTAATGATACTGATATATATACCATACAACTGAGTGATGGTTCACTGAGAGAGTATGTGATTAACGGAATAATACTAAATAAGGATTATGTTGTTCTAGTCAGTGGATATTATGAGCTAATAGGACCAGCTAACATAACTATTGTGCAGCACTTGAACTGTAAGTTTATTGGCGGTCAAAAGTATATTTTCATGTATAGTAATAATTGAAATAGATGGTATTGTCTCAATAACTGGGTCACTAGTTTCAATCGGTGATAATTTACTGAACAGTCAAACCCCAAAGCACACACTTCAAGTGAACTGCTCAACATTTGGTGTCAAATCTGATCAAGTTACCTGGACAATAAATTCAATGATGATTGACTCTAGTTATCAACCTGTTACTGGATCAGTGTTACTAGACAGTACTGCGGATCAAATCTACAGTCATTATATAATACTGATAGGATCATTCACTGATGGAGACGCTATATCATGTATAGCAGATGTGAATGGTACTAATACCAGTATTGACTACACATTAAAAGGTATGGTAAAGTTTTGGTATGTAGTAATTATGCTAGTGAATTATATATTCCTCAGCACCCTCATTTGCTCCCACTGGACTATCAGCTACCATATTGTCTCCTACTAGTCTTTCAATCAGTTGGAATTCTTCATCAGGTGTTAATGGATACATTATACAGTACACTGGAGGACAACCTGTAATGGTTAACGGAGAGGACTCATCGAGTAGTGTAATAGAGGGACTAACACAGGGAACAACCTATCACATAAACCTGTACAGTTATATTGATCTACTGTCAGTGCAATATGCCAATATATCTGTCATATTAGGTAAATAATATTAGTCCATATTATTATGTTCAACCATATTATTTCCCTTTTTTTTAGTGAATATTAACATTAGTGGTATAACGGTGGATGCTTCATCAACATTAGCCCAGTTGTCATGGCAACCATTGATGTCCATTGCTAATGTATTGTATGAGTATGAAGTAGCTTATGGTGTGATTAATTCATCACAATGTACTGGTAATCATGTTTCACTACCTAATGGATACACAGTGTACTCTCCAAGAACCAATAATAGTACCATAGAGGTGACAGGATTAATGCCTGGTACCTGTTATGTGTTTGGGATCAGAGCGTACTTTACTGTTCAATATTATGGAAAGTGGATTACAGTATTAAATAAAACATTACCTCAAACAGGTATTCTTATATAGCTATATCATTATAATGAGTGATGCTAAATTAATTATTTTAGATTCCTTGTCAAGTACCAGCATTGCCATTATGCTGACAGCTACTTTATCATCAACACACAATAGATCTCAGGCAGTCGAAAAATCCCCAGACCCCTTCTCCCCTAGTGGTGGCCTCATTGGTAGTGTGGTAGGGACATTGGCAGGTGTTATTGTTGTTATTGTTGTCATCGTTAGTACAGTGGTAATGGTATTTGTATTAATGAGGCGAGTTTCTCAGGCTGCTTGAAGTTTAATGTTACCTTTTTTATGTCCTATACACATTATTAGGAGACGTAAGCCAATACATACTAGTAAACCAGTTGCCCATTATACAGTGAATAATTATGAATACGCTCAAGTTGATATCAAAACCAATAAGCCGGCACCACCACCATCGGCTGAACAACTTTGTTAGTTATATAGTATTATTCAATGATCATTTATTATCATATCAACTCCATTAGATTCTGTTATTGAAAAACAACCAAATGTGCCTAACATCGAAACCACACCAAATGATGATGATGATGATGATGATACTGTGGTTAATTCATATTACAAGACAAGCAATCAATATCCACCACCCGATCCTCTATACAGCGAGATCACTGCTGCGTTAATGGAGGGTGCTGAATTTAACCCAATGGTACCAGAGACACACCCAGTTAATGTTAACGAGTTTGGCAAACATGTAACTGAGAATCGACTGAACTGGAACAATGGATTCAAGGAAATATTTCAGGTAAATAAAATATAACAATAATATTAAATAACTATTATACTGCCGCTATACTAATATAGGATCTTTATACTGGTGAGGAACGGAGTTGTGTGGTTGGGGAACAAGAAGAACACAAGACCTGTAACAGATTCAAGAACATCATTCCCTGTATGTATATATGTATGTATGTATGTATGTATGTATGTATGTATGTATGTATGTAATCCACTATAATAGTACAGTCAGTATAGTAGACAGTATAGTAATACTTATCATTACCCTATCAATATGGGTATATACAGATGATGATAATCGTATCATATTGAAACCAGTTAATTACCACAACATGGAAAACAGTTCTGGCTATATCAACGCAGCATATGTTGATGTGAGTTTGTTTGTCTTAACTATTTGCATTCAATATTTTGAATTTATTTTTAATTAAAAAAACAAAAGGGATTTACTATACCAAAGAAATTCATAGCAACTCAAGGTAAAATAGTAACGTATGTTTATGTCAGTAATTAAGTTGGTAACTCTTTTAATATGTAAGCTAGTGTGTTATTTTAATTTTACTGTACAGGTCCTCTTTCAAAGACAGTGAGGGATTTCTGGCACATGGTATGGCAGGAGGAAGTCCAACTAATAGTGATGTTGACTAACCTAATGGAGGAGAAGAAGAAGAAGTGTTCTCGTTACTGGCCTGAGGTGGTTGACTTGAGTGAAATATATGATGATCAGTTTAATGTGATACTGGAAGAAGAGGAGATGTTACTGCACTATGTAATACAGACACTCAGAGTAGAGGTATACCTTTAATATCATATACCTATATAAAAGGATATAATATTTTATCAATGTTTTTATTGGAGGTATATATATTAGTGTGTATACAGCTAATTAACATTGGGCTGATTTTTTTAAAAACATTTTGGGAAAAAAAGCGTTTTCTTTAAACAAAAAAAAACATAACATAACCTAATATGTATTTTTTGCTACATAGGAGTAATTTATTTATTAGTACCATTTTTTTCCCATTAATTGTCTTCGACGCCTGAAAAAACATCAACAGCCCTAGCATTATTTTTTTAAAAAACATATTTTTGTTAGCAAACACATTACAAGAATGAAAAAAAGTAAATGTATATTTTGAACATTGTTACTAATTTATTTTCACCTTCATTATTGTACTGTAATACACACGTACATATACAGTTACTAGGTACTAGCCAATCCCGTACTGTTAAACACTACCAGTATATAACATGGCCTGACTATGGAGTACCAGACTCAGTGTCGCCATTCATGACACTCAAGCGGCGTGTAATGTCCTCATGGGATAAGGTTAAGGGTCCTATTGTAGTCCACTGTAGTGCTGGTGTAGGGAGGACTGGTACATTCATTACAGTGGACATGGCACTAGAACAGGCAGAGAAACATGGAGTGATAGATATTGCTGGCATTATCAACAGGATAAGACAACAGAGGATGAAGATGGTTCAAACAGATGTAAGTATAATATATTAGTGTATTTTAGTTTCACTTTCATTATCATTATTAGTCTCAGTTTGTGTTCATTCATGATGCTGTACTTGAGTCAGTAATTGCTGCTGATACTGAGATTAATAGCCATCAATTTGATATGAGATTAATGAAATGGAGGGAAACTGATTCTAAAACTGGTAAACCGTATCTTAATGCTCAATATGAGGTTAAAGTTAATATACTGGTTAATTGATTTATATTACATAATATTAATATTAATGTATAGTTATTAAACCTGGTGACTCCTAATCCCTGTGACATTATTAGACAATCAGCTGAGAAATATCCTGAGAAGAATCGATCAATGGATTACCTACCACGTTAGATTAGATCACTATAGTATAATCATAATTGATTGCATAATTATTTTAAATAGCTGAGAAGTGGAGGATTCCATTGAAAGGGTGTAAGCCGGATTACATTCATGCTACCTTCATCAACGTATGTAGGACCTATATCTTAAGCCTTAACTATTAAACAATATTCATACGTTTATTTATAGGGATTTCGTGATAAGCGAGCGTTTATATTAGCCCAGAGTCCAATGGAGAGTACTATCAGTGATTATCTGAGGATGATCATGATCTATAAACCATCAGCCATTGTTACATGCTTTGAGGGACATATTGAAGATGGAGAGGTATAGTGCATGTGTGTTACAATACATTATGAGGTATACTTATATCAGTATAATCTATTGAATAGGATGTTTGCTTCCCCTATTGGGAACAGACTATGCCGACACAATATGGAGATATAGTTATTGAAGTGTCATCAGTCAGTAATGAAAACAGAACTATTAAACGTCACCTTCAAATATCAGAAGGGGTTGGTTCAGTTTATCTACTGGAATAACCATGCACGTGTGTGATAGTACCTTATCTTATGTAGAAGGGTAACTTGGTGAGTGTAATCCAGTTCCAGTTGACTAACTGGTCCTGCAGTGGTGTGTGCGATACTCCTCAGACTCTCCTTGATGTACTGGACTGTATTGAAAGGGTACAGAGGAAATCGGGCAAAGGACCAGTTATAGTACACTGCAGGTAAATTACACTGTGCCAGACCCCACCCATCATTATATCTACCCCTCTCCATTATAATAGTGATAGTGTTGGTCGTTCTGGTATGTTGTGTGTTATTGGTAATGTAGAACAGTGTAAGATGGAAGGAGTGGTGGATGTGTTTCAGGCTACTAAAGCAGTCAGGATACACAAACCAGGGACAGTCACTAGCTATGTATGTTACCATAGGTTGATGATCCATTATTTCAATATATTGTTCATGTGTGTGTATTCCACAGATGCAGTATAATTACATACACGATGTTGTGAAGAGATATCTTGATCAAAACAACACTTACTCTAATTTCAAGAAATAAACTTTAAAATTTTTGCTGATTTAAACACTGAGTTTTTTTTTAAATTTAATTAAGCTCTTCTAAGTTTTTTTTTAAATAATTTTTGTAACACATTATTTTTTTTGACTTGAAATTCAGCCACACCCTCTTGAAGAATTATCCACCCACACAACTGTCAGTTAAGAGATAGTTACTAGCTAGGATGTGTCTCTTTCATCTTCTGGTGTTTGCTGTGGTAGGTTACTTAGCTAATACTCTGTGTTATCATGATTCAGGTGAGTTGGCATAATATTTAAACTGTTCATACATAATTTATGTCAAATTACTGCTTTACTTATGTGTCATATTGGATTCACAGATATTTCAATATATCACTCTGATGTTCCTCCAAACCATAATGTATACAACGACAGATATAATCAATGTCTGGCTAATTATACACTATTTAATGAAGAGCATACTGATAAATATGATGAAAGAATTACTTGTAGTAGGAAAGACAGTGTAGCTACTAATGGAACATGGACTCACGATGATACTGGTACTGTACTGAACTGTGATAGTGACAACAGTGGGGTTAATCAAGTACACTGTAACAATCATCCAGGATCAGTAACACTGTATACAAGCTATGATGGTGCCATGAACAATTGGGAACACTCTCAAGGAATCTACGCCTGTTGTATTGAAGGACTGTGTATCAGTATTAGACTGTATCAATCAGATGCATTTGGGGATTTATATCCAGATAGTATGTTATTAATTCTGATTAAGTTAAATATCTGCACTTTATACACTGTTTTTTTCTTGTAGTTTCTGATGCCCAACTGGAGTCGTGTATGATTATTCCTCCATCTGATATAACTGCCATCCCTCAACAGTATCAAATGATGAGTCCTCTCCATTAACCATTATTTGCTAATGGTACTACTATATCATGTATAGCAAATGTGAATAGTAAGAATATCAGTACTGATTATACACTACAAGGTATACAGGTGTAATAGTTATACTACTTAACATGTATACACCATTAATGTTTTTAGCTCCTTTATCTCCGCCCACTGGACTATTAGCTACCGTATTGTCTTCTACTAGTCTTTCGATCAGTTGGAATCCTTTATCAGGGGTTAATGGATACGTTATACAGTACACTGGAGGACAACCTGTAATGGTTAATGGAGAGGACTCATCAAGTAGTGTATTAGAGGGACTAACCCAGGGAACAACCTATCACATCAATCTGTACAGTTATATTGATCTACTGTCAGTACAGTATACCAATACATCTGTCATATTAGGTATAAAAAACATGGGGTCTTCTATATTGATATAATGTAGCTGGTTATTGTGCCTTTTTTATTTCAGTCGGCAAAACAATTACCAGTGTATCATTGGAGCTTTCATTAACATTTGTCCAGTTGTCATGGCAACCATTGATGTCCATTGCTAATGTATTGTATGAGTATGAAGTAGCTTATGGTGTCATTAATTCATCACAGTGTACTGGTAATCATGTTTCATTACCTGATGGATACACAGTGTACTCTCCAAGAACCAGTAATAGTACCATAGAGGTGACGGGATTAATACCTGGTACCTGTTATGTGTTTGGGATCAGAGCAATAGTTAATGGTTCCATTGGAAACTTCAGTGTTATCAACGGAAGGACCATCCCTAACAGTATGTCTTAATGATAATAACATTAACAGCATTAAGTATGTACAATATACTATTACCCTCAATACTATAGTGGACCCTCCAAGGAAGGGACATAGTATAATATATTAACCTCTCAACAAAAGACCCTTATCAATATTCCACACAGACTTAATTATCTAATAGATTTTGACCTTTGAGAAGAGGACAACCTCTCTATAAAGGGCAAAGCACTTCAATTTATATAGGGTCTTAAAGTGTCCTTTATTTGGAGCTAGGTTCCATTGTATTACATTATTAAAATTCCCTATATTTTAGCCATTACGGGACTATCAATTCATCCATTCACTACACATATGTACATATCCTGGGATCCACTACCCTCTGTTACCATTGATGACTATATCTATGAAGTATGGTTCAATAATGATGACAGTTGTCCCTCCGCTGGAGTCCACACCACCACTATATCAGTGCCCATTCCTCGTGATAGCAGTACACTACAGTATAATATCACTAGTAGTAGTATTGTGGTTACAGGTTTGGATGCAAATACTTGCTATGTGGTTAGTGTGAGGGTATATTCAGCGAGGACTGGTCAACATGGCGTGTGGTGTGTAAAGGCCAACAAAACACTGCCTTCTCCTGGTATTCATTACATATGCCACCTTATGTGAATATACATTGGTTATCTTAAACACTTAATGATTACTATAGGTATCATTGTGAATTCACCCACAAATACTGTTACTTCAACACTGACTACTACTATGGTATACTCTCCTACACATGCTTCATCAGCCAATACAGATTCATCAGTGTATGTCAGTGTTCTTTGTGGTGTGATAGGTACATTGGCTGCTGTTGTTATTGTTGTGTGTATTAATACACTGTTGCTGATACTAGTGCTGGTGAGGTATGTGAGAATATAGTTAGTTTGTTTTTTTTCGGCAAATTCTTTTTTTTTTTGTTAATTCTTTGTTCTTTTGAAACTAAGCAAATTATTGCGTATTTTGAAAAAAAAACACAGCATTTCATTCATTCCTTATAAGGTATAAACAAGTCAATGATACCGAATCTGATAGTAGTACTGTAGCTGAGGATGGGTCGGGTGGCCATGAAAACGCCCTAATTAACATTACCAAGACAAACAGACAGCAGCAGAGTTAGTTTTCATAATTATTAATTTTAGGTAATTATGATAATTACGTTTAATTAATAAAAGCTACCACTAATGACAACGAGGTCATCAATGCTACTTATAGTGAATCTAGTATGTATACTCCACCCCGGCATCCCACCGAGAGACAGATACACAGTGAGAATACTACTGGTACTACAGCTACAGTGGATGATACAGTACCAGCTGATAGTGACACTGTAGGAAATGAAGAGGTTATATTGAAAGACTTAATAACTATAATAGTAATAATCATTCATATCATATCAAATAGGAGGAGGATATATACATGAATTAATGCTACTTATATAAGAAGAAGTACTGGTGGATAACAAAAGTGAACAACAATTGAAAGTTAATTGACTTATAAATAATGTTTGATATAAAAATAACTTGTTAAATGTAATCATCATAGCCTAAAAAAAAACAACCAACAATAATAATTAACTATTGTTATATAGCACTATGTGTAATGCATTTAGACCCACCTCCTATATTCGTAGTGGCATAACACTCATTATCCTTCATAGTCATCATATGTGTAGTAGCTGTGGCTGTACTTGTAACATTACTACTGGTAACTACTTCATATGCTTCGTTCTTAGTTACTGGAACATCTACAATAAATCAACCAATAAACACAAGGAACCATTATACACACACTGACTATACCATGTGTATGATGGTTCTCATCGGTGGTCACATTCTTCCGGCTGGTCACATTCGTACAGCCTCTTTTATACACCGTAATGGCAATTACAGCAATAGTTATTATAATAACTAGTATCAATATACATCCAACAATGACATTGATAGCAATAACAGATACTGGAACAGGGTTAGATGTACCACTGGGCGGAGCATCTGGCAAAGAGGGCACTGTGAAAAAAATTACAATTACTGGTAATCATTCAGTTAAATCACTATAGCTTTATATTAACCTGATGTCGTGGTTGATGCTATGTCAGATACAGTGAGTATCAATAATGAGGAGCATTATATTAAAATAATAGAAAGTGCATTATACAATATACTAATATAAAGCTAACTATGGTAACTTATTGATGATGATCCTGTTGATAATAGTTGTGTAGTAACAACAGACGTACTAGGAGAACCTATAGAGGGGTCATAGGTAGGCCCAGGAGAGACTCTGACATAACTTATATCATCACTTAGCTAGTTTATTATACTTACCAAATGTAACTAGTTTAGCACTAGTTGAGGATGTGATATCCTCATTAAGTCTGTTTCCCCCACCATAACATACTGGTCCTGAACACAGTCCACACTGTATGTTAAGGGTATTATTGAGGTATTGTTCCTTTACTGGTATACTGACAGTAGTGTAGGCTAAGGCACCAGTAATACTGGTAATAATTATACCATGATCCGTACCCTCTCCTTGAATGAATGGTGAGCCTGTCAGTCCTGGTATATGCCAGTATGGTAAGTTTATAAGACCAGTTGTATCCTCATAGTCACATCTATACTGTACAGTTGATCCAACAGCTGCTAATACAGTATTATTGGGACAAGGACCTCTGATAGTGAAGGAAGAAGAGTTGAAGGAGACAGGACCACAAGACAGACCAGAGGATGATAAGGTAGAGATATAAATAAATATCAATAGTAATGGCTGGAGAATCATTGCACCCAATGAAGTAGGGTAGCTATGTAATTAAGGTGTGGCTTGTTATTATGACATGCCATGAAGAATGCATGAATATACTTATACATGGTTTAACTATTAGTACAATCATATTAAATGAGAGAATATAGTAGATTACCCAAAACAAAGTATATATATACCATCAATTAATTAAGGCAAAAATAGTAAGTATAATATAGGAAGAGCTGTCTATACCTATATTGCATAAAGGTTCATTTTTATTAACATCCGTATAGTTATGTGACAGAACTCTGGGCACTAGAATTACTGGTATGATAGTTTATTATTCCGTTATACTGACTAGCTGAACTATAATAATGTGCTGTATATCAAAGCATATTTATGTTTCGTATGGCAGTTTCAGAGTTAGTTTTCATAATTATTAATTTTAAGGTAATTATGATATTACATTTAATTAACGAAAGCTACCAATGAAAACGAGTTCGTCAATGTTACTTATAGTGAATTTAGTATGTATACTCTACCCCGGCATCTCGCCGAGGGACAGATACACAGTGAGAATACTACATGGTATTGTAGCTACAGTGGCTGATACAGTACCAGTTGATAGTAACACAATAGGAAACGAAGAGGTTATATTGAAAGACTTAATAACTATAATAGTGACATAGTTATTATTCATATCAAATAGGAGGAGGATATAGACTACATGAATTAATGCTACTTATAAGAAGGATTACTGGTGGATAAACAAAGTAAAGAACAATTGAAAGTTGACTTATAAGTAATGTTTAATATAAAAATAACTTGTTAAATGTAATCATTATAGCCTAAAAGAAAATAACCAACAATCACATTTTTGTTAGTACTATTAATGCATTCAGACCCACCTCCTGCATGTATTAGAAGTAGCATAACATTCATTATCCTCCATCATTAGTGTAGTAGGTGTGGCTGTACTAGTAATGTTACTATTAGTAACTACATGTAGTTCATATGCTTCATTTGTAGTTACTGGAACATCTACAATAAATATAATAATAACCATTTAAACACATATGCACACACTGACCATACCTTTTGTATGGTTCTTATTATCGGTAGTCACACTCTTCCGACCTCGCTTTCGATTGGTCACACTCTTACAGCTGGTCACATTCTTACAGCCTTTTCTATGCACTGTAATGGCTATTACAGCAATATTTGCTATAATAACTAGCACCAATATGCAACCAATAATGGCATTGACAGCAATAACAGATACTGGAACGGGCTCAGATGTACCACTGGGTGGAGCTGGCATAGAGGGCACTATAAAAAATAATGACCATCAATTAATAATGAAAAACATGATATGGGTAATATCAAAATAATATTAATGCATTACAATACTAATATAAAACTAACTATTGTAATTTATTGATGACAATCCTGTTGATAGTAGTTGTGTATTAACAACAGATGCACTAGGAGGTCCTATAAAGGGATCGTACGTAGCTTAATTATGTCATCACTTAGCTATTTATACTCACCAAATGCAACTAGTCTAACACTAGTTGAGGATATGATA
>JAYJLX010039747.1:0-14861 GCA_036873525.1 Chalinula nematifera
ACATCCGCAATCTACGATACAGTGTCCGACGAGAGATACCCAAAATCCGCGAAATCTTAGTCCATGAAAAATGTAGGGCTCTAAGGGCTCAATGTAATGGTTGGTCTCAATGTAATGGTTGGTCTCAATGAAATGGTTGGTCTTCCAACTTCAGCGCTGTTAAAAAAATACAATTATTATACTTTAGTAAAAACCACACCCCCCAGCCTCATGCATGCAGTATCGATCATGTAGTACTGACCTTTGAACAGTTTGAGTTTCAGTAGTCCCACTAGTGGACGACACCACATCATTTAAGTGTTGCCTGCTTGGTTGTAGAATATGAAACAGAACACTAGCAATGGCTGTAGATATAACTTGAATGGTGAAAGTGTTCAAGTTATTGGCTGTATTATTGGCCATTTTTTCCTAGCAAAAAAAAAAAAAGTGATGTGATCACGTGCTTACTTAATTCATATTAATTAATAATAATTAGATATAATATTATTATTGAAAATAATTTTAAAAGAAGACTAAAAGAGGTCGTAATCTATAAAAGAGGTTGTCATTCATATAAGAGGCCCATTTATATAAGAGGTCGTCATTTATATAAGAGGTCGTATTTTATAAGAGGTTGTCAAAGAGGTCGTCATTTATATAAGAGGTCGTCATTTATAAGACGTCCGTCGTCATTTATGAAAGAGGTTGTCATTTATATAAGAGGTCGTCATTTATATAAGACGTTGTCATTTATAAAAGAGTTTGTCATTTATAAAAGAGGCTGTCATTTATAAAAGAGGTAGTCATATGCCACAAATGTGGTTTGCATTTATAAAAGAAGACTATTTCATAAAAGTATCCAGTTTTCTGCACCCCATATTCCAGTAATCGACATGATGCACCCAAAAGTATCCTTGTTACAAAAGGTATAAAGAAAAAGCTGGTATGGAATACTCCGACTTGTATACGAGAAAAAAGGAAGTATGACAGAAAGAGACCACGAGAGGATGAAGAATCATGAGAGGTGCGGTAGCAGATCTCTCCAATCTCGTAACTTTCATTGTCCTGTACTTTGGTAACCTCTGCCCTACAGTAGCAGCTCTTTACGGAGAATGAGCTCCTGTATTGAGCGAGGTTTATTACGAACACAATATTATTTTATTTTATATAATTATTGTGACCTTTGCTGAACAGTAGCAGCTCTTCTTTTTACAGAGAATGAGCTCCTGTGTTGAGTGGAGTTTATCATGAACACAATAATATTATGCATAATTTTTTTTCCTTCCAATGATAAATAATGTCTCCTTGAAAATGCATGTTTGGCTATACAGTGCAAACATCCACTTATCAATGTACATGTTGTTTGCATTGTGGTATACAATGACTTACATTAGACTATTATGCAGCTCTGATAGCATTCAATGGTGCATAGAAACTATTATGAAGTCTGAGAATACTTATAATGTCATGCAGTTGAATTATTAATTTATTATATTTCTGATTAGCTCAGCTACAGAAGATGTCTGTCAGTTCCAGCAACTCAGTTTCGATTGACGCCACTGACACCATAGAGATTTATATCAATGGTGAGTTAATAATAATTATAGTGCTTGATTGTATTGTACCTTTAATACATTATTTTAAAACCTCTAGTAGTTAATGCCTACTGGTACCATTGAAACTGGGGTTATAGGTAAAAAGTAAATAGCTCATGCAAACAATACTGCCAAGTATTTTCTTCAGAGAATCATGAACAAAAGGAGGAAAACCCAATTAATGTGTCAGTTGCTGCCCCAGATCACAGTGAGGAGAATAATGTATACATGTGTCTATATAGTAATGTATTTATATGATAAATCATAATTATATTAGTGTACGATGGACAATTAGTTGCGGGGCCTCGTCATGAAAGGGCCCCAACAAGCAGACGACCTCGGTCCCTGATCTGATTTCCAAGTATGCATGAATTATTGTATCATTGTATTTGCTATGTTAGAATTGAATAATTGTAATAGATATTGATGTTAGTGACCAACGGATACCAAAAAAGAAAAGTATTTAGGATAAACTGTTTTATAGTTAACTTATTAAGTTGTAATTGTAATTAATAGGCAAAACTGTCCAGGAGCGGTTACGGTCTCCACCATCTTATAAGAAAACGAGGAGGGGTAAAAGAACGAGAGGAAAGGTGCATGAAAAATTCATTATTAATATTCAACTAATTTTTCTTTTAGGATAAGACCACTACCACAAGCAATACCAACACACAGTCCAGCACCATTGCACAACCCACCACCATCACAGGTACATTAAGACCTGGGTCCACCTTTTTTTAGCAATAAAAGTTTAAATTCTTGTAACTAAAGAACTACAAATGCTATTTCATTACAGTAAACTGGACACTGTTCCTTGAGAGGTACTCTTTAATGCTAAACTACAACAGAAGTCACTGGGTAGCTGATTCGAAGGTACAACACCATCAAAAGACGAATATTTTTAAGAAACGAGGCGAGAGCGGATTTGAAGGACTACTTTGCCAGCCTCCAAAATTGTATTATAGTATTGTTATAGTATTATCTTGTTTTTCGTTTTTGCATTGTGTGTTTACTTTTTGAAATATAATCGTTTTAGTTAATAAAAGCCTTAAATACTAAGTGTAACTCGTCTAAAATACACAGAATGGCTTATCGAATCGGCTTAAATTTAGATAAATGTCTACTAAGGATGCTCGTACCTTAGACGACTTCTGCAAATAGCTCAAACAAATCCGCTCTCTTCGTTCTTTCAGACCACCTCAGGTTGTTGTTGCTGCAGACATCTTCAATTGCGTCACATATGACGCTTCTCTCTGACATCAAACACACCTACCAACGCATAATTGATATTTGCTGCTGATAACTGCATACCAATCTCAAAATTCCTGTATGGGCGTGGTTATCGAAATCGTTTAAGCCATATAGAGCGTGTTTGTGAGTCTTCGTCTTGGATAGAGGTGCTCGTTTGTAGAATTTCGGAAGTTCTCGCTCGGAACTTTTGGGAGTTGTTCTTTGTAAGCAAGCACCTAATTTTGGTTTCTAACTTTATTCACCAGGAATTAATTTCTGCTTTTGTCTCGCGTAAGTTTATATATTATATATATATATATATATAATTATATATAAAAAATATTATTTTGTCATGAAGGATTGAGTTCCTGGTATAGCCAGGATGAGGACTACAGACGAAGCGCTTATTTTCAATTGTTGCTTTGCTAGAGTAGCAATCTTGAAGCTGTTAGCTATGACAAGAGGCAAATCTAGATCAGATATATCCTTGAGTAGGAGAAGAGAGGAGTTTCAAAAATTGTTCTCAGGTATTCAGGGTTTTGTTAAACCAGATGAGTTTTGGGTAGACAGTGTTGATTCTATTTGGAATAGAGGTTGTAATTTTACTTTTGATTGCTTTGGTAAAAGAATCCCAAGCAATCTGTGCGATCAGATTATGTAAATATGTTTTCTGAGTCCAATTGGAATGCAATGCCTCAATCAGCATACTCTAAGTGAATGTAATGCATGTACCAATGAGTATGTTGAGTTACAAATGAAATTTCCTGGTTTGCGTGAGCCTGAAAGAATAGTTACTCTTAATATACCAGATCATGAAGTAGTCGTAGTGTTACTCGTAGAGCCTTGAGTGAAATTAACGATGGCTTTAGTGCTAAGCGTAAAAAGCTTGTTTTTGGACTGGACAATGAAGCATTGTCCTGAGGCAAATATAGTTCGGAAAGAAAGTAAGACTGAAAAAAAGCGTAGGCAAAGAAATGATCAGAAAAAAACTGTTGCTTGCATTTCGGATAAGCTCCGTGCAACCGCTACTGATACCTTGCTTAGACATAATGAATCCTTTTCAAAGTATCAAGAAAAACGATTAGGACAAGGGTTTGTGCACCAGGATGTGTCAAAGCCAAACGGGAAAATAAGTGATCCAGTTTTCAAAGAAATTGTTGAAAAAGAACTTTCTAGTTGGCCTGAAAATACTCCTATGAATTGGAGTGAGTTAGGTAGAAGATGTAATGTTCCTAACACAAATAAAGGTCAAATTGTTAAGGAAATAGCTGAAATTAATAGATGTAGATACTGAAACAAACGTACCCCTAGGTCTTGTAAAGCTAAGTTACCTGGTGGGGAAATTTCAATCCCAACATTGCCAACTGTTAAAGATGATATTTGTGGAAAGGTTGCTTCGAATAAAATCACATTAGGTGAGCCATGTTGCCCACACAAAGTTACTGTTGTTAATGGTGAAGTTGTCAAAACACCATTTGAGGTCCAAGGTAGGAAAGTAGTACCCTAAGACAAATGCTTTTAAAGAAACAAGAAAAGTTAAAACGGATGAGGAGATTGAAGCATTGCCATCTGAAGATGTAGCTAGGCATTTACATAACTATAATGTTTGTGTCCGTGATAATCCTCATGAACAGCTCAAACAGCTGCAAAGAACATGCAAGATTGGTGTTGTGGCATGATCACTCTAATATGTTGTCTCGTGGGTGCTTGTTAATGGCATTATATGATCCTATTGTGTATAAGAGTACAGAAGAGTATTGTAGTTGTAGTGAGACAACTTGTGAGCGTAGCGTTCAGGAATTAGTGAAAGAACCTGAGTTATATATGATTAGTTGTTCAAGTTCCTCGTTGTCTGATCAGCTAGCAACAATTGCTGATAGACTAGATTGTTTGAATCAATTAAATGAGCCTGTTTTTAGTAGTGATGACATCCCTATTCATGATAGATTACAGTTTTTCGCTGGTGATCATCCAGCACAGTGTTTTGAGAGGGGTTCACAAGTGGGTGGTAACTATAGGTGTGGTAGTTGTGGGTATAAGAGTACCCGTGGGGATGATTTAGCACATATATTTTCATTAAAATGGCGAAGTTTAGAGGATTTGCAAAAGCTAGTTATTTCAGGGACATTTGGTAACAGACCGGGAATCCTCAAGCAATTTAAGTACCGAACAGTTAGTACAAGAGCTTTGAGCTAGAAATGTATTTGACTTGACTGGAAATAAGCCAGAACTTACGTCCAGGTTACAAAAAGTGTTATGTGGTACTCAGCCCCACTATTTTGGTCAAAAGTCCTACTCAGTCTTTGTCTGAAATTAACTTAGATGGGTATACTGTGCTAGACTGTGAACCACTGCATGATTTGAACGGTCATTTGATCAATCTTTTACCAGAGATTTCATACATAGTGACAGGGGAAAGTAAAATTAAAGAGCTTGTACAGCATTTGATGCTATCAAAAAAGCAGAATGGGTATTCAGGGTCAGATATGAGGATTTGCTTAATAGAATTAGACTGTTTAGTTCAGTCCCTTAATGTAAGTAAGGATGTTAAGCTGTTATTGAAAACAGCTGTACAGATTTGTAAAAATATTGTATTCTAGTGACCATGAAAGGTCACCTAAGACTGTTTTGCAGCTGTATAATTGTACATGGTTACATCATGAGTTGTGTTGGCTTATCCTAGAGGTATTACTTATGAAAAGTTGTTTGGATTGTACCTTCATGCCTTAGTTGTTGGACAATATGAAGTGGTGTGCTTGAGATCTGTAAATACAGAGAAACAAGAGCGTATGTTTCAGCAAGCTAAGCAAATTGCTAGACATTGTACAAATCGTCACCCAGATAATGTAATTGCCGAAGTGTTGTAAGGATGCAGTACAAAAGTAATAATGGTGACCTTTCTGGTGTGTACAAATCAGCTACAACTCGGGTAGAAAATGTTGCCAGTAAGAGCAGTGGGAGTAGAATAAGTAATGGTTTTATTGAAGCAAGATCCCACAGTTGGCAGTCCCACCTAAAGCATATTAGTAGATTTTTATGTAATGAAAAAGTATGGTGGGACTCAACTGATGATGGGGTTTGTGTTTTTTGATGGTGATGATGATGTAGATTTTAGACCTAAGGTCCAGTACTGTACCATTTCCGTTCATCATCCCTTGATGAAATAGAAAAGGTATCAGATGAAAGCTGGAAGTTTGTTGTTGATAATTGTATCAAATTGCCTTGTGTGTCAATAAGAATTTTTGATGAGAATGGTGACTTGTTTTCGATTCGGAATATGTCAACTGATACTGAAAACACGACCATGTAGGCAGTGACGATTAAATGCAGTGTTCTACTAGCAGTAAAAGCACACCCAATAGTAAGCCATCAAGTAGTTCGCCACGCATTAGCATAGTTTCTGACTCGCCACCTCTTATTGAGCCTTGAGCAACATCAACTCCATTGCCCACTGGTGCTTTGAAATTAGCTTCAAATAACATGACAACACCAACTAGAAACGTAACAAAGTCTCGTAGTACTAAGAGTGCTTCTAACAATATTACTTTTGCTAGCTACACTTCACATGATGCTGCTGGTTGTACTTCTACGAATACTGCTGGTCCTGATGAAAATTTTGAAATTAATCTTGAATGTGCCAACATGTAATACTTCCAGCTGTCACAAACTTGAAAGTAAGAATGCTATTTTAATTGCTGATATTATTGGATTCACTCCTGAAATTGCCTCTTTCGATAAATTGCATTTGACCTTGAAAAGCATATCCTCCAAAAGCAAATCTTCTGTTAGTGCAACAGATCAGAGGATGTATAGAGAACTTTTAGCTTCTTTGTAAACAAAGGTTTTAGAAAAGAAAAAAAGCCTTTTAGTTGATCTGAAAAAGTATGAAAAGGATTTGTATACTAAATCTCGTCAACTGCCCTCTTCAAATGACAAAGAATATCGTGCTCTTCGTAAGAAAATAAAGCAAGCTACAGCTTTATTGGGAGTATGGTCAATAAAATGTTGAGTTTACATTTCTTTGTCAGTGTGACACTGTTGGGAGAACAACGATCGATAGCTTTGTGTAGTCTCATGTAGCCATAGTGGGTGGATGAGGGTGGGGCTACGTGAGACTGTAGGCTTTGTGTGTATTGAAGACCAACAGAAGTTGGATGTAGAATAGCTTTTGTGTATTGTCTCGTGTATAGTATTGCCACCGCAGTGGTGTGGTTGAGGCTATAGTGCTTCACAATTGACTTTTGACAAATTATATAACATGAGTTATAATTACAGGCATCGTTTATAGTCAGATGGTAAGGGACTTAATTATAATTGTATTATATATAACTTATTTTATTTTTAATTCCGCTCATATGTTTTTCCAAGCCAATCATATGAGTCACAGCCCGGTCATGCAGCTATACAAGGTATGATATAGCCAGTTTACTCATAATTATGTTTTACTGATGTTTTATTCTGTGTTTTATCATAAAGTATTAGCTAGAGTATATCTGCAATTTAGGTGCTTGCTGCATGTGTCCAGCATTCCTGCTGGGTTGAGTCAGGTATGAATGATATTGCATAAGGTTAATTTGCCTATATGACCATTTAGCACTAACTTATGATCTTTTTTGGTTTAATTCAGGTATTTTACATGTCGTGAGGCAACTATTCAGCACCTCATTCACTGGAATGCTTTGTGAACCTAGACCATCATTTAATTCTCTTCAGTGATTAATCTCATGCATATTTTGGTTCAGTTGGTTCCTTACTAATTTCTGGCGTCGTATGGAATCAAGTATATATCTTGCATTGGCATGCTATGGCATTGTTGCACTCCAGCCACATGTAATCAAGCTATAGTTGTCATGCGTGCGCCGAGTATGCATGCCGCATAATTATGATCGAGTGACGTTTTTTTTGCTGTACACTGCATGATCTCAGTGCATGTGCATATTTGTATATAATATAAATGGCACACTGACGTGGTCGAACTCCACCGTGTGCATGTTTTTCTGCATGACCTGTATATGCTGGCCAGCACGATACTGAGTACGATATACATGTACATTCACGCTATGGTACGCGGTCGGAATGCATGCGGCGCAGCTTCGCGATCATGCATGCAGTTCATCTCAATAAACTACATAGAGTTAGTCTAGTGCCTGCTGTAGCTGATGTGGTCAGGTGAATCATGGCGGAAAAAAAAATTATATATAGAGGAAAAAAAAATAATAGCCTATAGTATAACTTGTAGAAAAAAAAAAAAAACATAAAATAACTAGTAGACTGCTATGAAACAGTTATAATTTAACTTAGTAAAAAAAAAAAATAAACACAAATCTAATACTTATGTCTATATCTGTAACTGTAGCTGTCGCGGTAAGGTGGTCGGTCGCAGTCCTGTCTGCGTCGTCTGTATTGGTCTCTTTCCTCCTCTTCTATCCTAATTCGTTCTCGTATTTCTTTTCTGTACTCGTCCTGTCTTCGTTCCAGTTCGTCTTTTCGTTCCAGAGTCCATAGTCGTTGTCGTATCTCGTCCTCAAAGTTGTCTCGTCGGCCTCGTATGTTGTCCCGTTCCATCCTACATGCATCTCGTTCCGTTCGTGTGTTGTCCGTCCATGAGTTGTCAGTAGCCGTCCGTTTGTGTAATTTTACAACTACTTTCTCCTTTCTCACTATTTCCTTTTCTTTCTCTTCCAGAGTTTTCTTGACTTTTTTCAATTCTTCTTCCAGTTGCTTCTTTTCTCCTTCCAGCCGTTTTTTTTTCATTCTCAAACTGTTCCTTTAGCCTCTTGATTTCTGCACTACTCATCTCTCCCTTCTCTAAAGTCTAACTAGCGCCATCCGTATACACATGCAGCATTATATACTATCATGCGATTTTATGATGTCATATGATGATGATGACTCTCTATGACTTAGCCTTGTTATAGCCCCACCCGCGTTTAGTTAGCCCCACCAAACAGTTAGTTCACCAAATCAATTATCAAAGAAAAAGTGTTATTCACACTTTCCTACTAGGGCCCATGTCTTAACCTAACTGTGATTATACAGCATATTTACTATGGCGCACATTACCATTATAGTAAATAATTTTTTTTATAAGTAATAATAATAGCTGCATAGTTCATTTATAATTATATTTAATTTGAAATAACAAAACTTTCCTATTTTTTTTCCTATAAAAATTTATATATAAAATTACACATGTAGATTTTTTAGGCCCTATAAGTCACATTTAAAAAGGCATAGCTACTGACACAGAGCGAAAAAAACAAAACCATACATGTACATACATGATATTTTAAAATATTTCGCTTAATTAGAAATCAATACATAGAAACAAAAAGTAATATTTAAGCAAACCTACATGTACATGTATCTAGATCGACACTTCAATCACTTTAAAATACATTTACATACATAATATCAATTAGATTTGAAACAACAAAACTTTCCTATTTTTTTCCTATAAAAAATTATCCATAATATTACACATGTAGCTTTTTTAGGCCCTATAAGTCACATTTAAAAAGGCATAGCTACTGACACAGAGCGAAAAAAAACAAAACCATACATGATATTTTAAAATATTTCACTTAATTAGAAATCAATACATAGAAACAGAAACTAATTTTTTAGCAAACCTACATGTACACGTATCTAGATCAATCATTTTTACAATTAGATTCGAAACAAAAAAACTTTATTTTTTTTTTCCTATATATATAAAATTACACATGTAGCTCTATAAGTCACATTTAAAAAGGCATAGCTACTGATGCTGAGCAAAGAAACAAAACCATACATTTCGCTTAATAATACATAGAAACAAAAACTAATTTGTAAGCCAAACTACATGTACACGTATCTAGATCAATCATTTTAAAATACAATATGTAGATTTACATACATAATATCAATTAGATTTGAAACAACAAAATTTCCTATTTTTTTTCCTATAAAAATTTATAAAATTACACATGTAACTTGTCTAGGCCCTATACGTCACATTTTAGCTACTGACACAGCGAAAAAAGTACAAATGTTTCAGTAGAATACTAAAGAAACTATGTATACATGTTCATGTAAATACCCTCAATGTACTCACTATTACAATATGTATATTTAGGAGTACGTGTAGATGTACATGTATGTCTGAATTCCCTCTCATGTGCTATACTATTACCATAGAGTCCACTTCATTGAGTCCTCCATTCATAACAACTTTGCTTGACCTAGTTTACGCATCCTTTACTCTATTAACGATACAGGTTTAGCTTCAGCTGCTTATAACTGAACAAAGAAAACAAAATAGCATGTACAAGTATTAGCATGGTTGTGTATGTGCCCATCTTGAAATGAAGGTTGAATATCAGATACGTGTACATTTATACATGTATATACAAGCATACAGAAACGCTTGTTCGTTGCAAGGAAAAGTACTTGTTGAATCCTACAGGTACGTACATTGTACAAAAACAAAAGACTCCTTCAAAATTAATTAAGACTCAATTTACGAAGCAACTAAAAAAAATCCCCTTTGTGTATATGGTGAATAGTATTCGTAGTTAAACCTATCATAAATTCTTACCGTATAGTGTTGCTCTTAAGACATTTCTAATTATATGAATGGCATTACTACAGCCATCTCCTTTAGTGGATCAACTCCCACAGTATCCTATAAAATAACAACTGAACTACTACCACAAGTACAGGGTGAATGTCTACATGTACATATACATTCAGGAGTCTACAATGCAAGTGGGTGGGAAAACATTGTAGGAAAAGATGGCGAGACCCTTAGGTAATGCGTTAACATTTATACCTATAGGTGTGTTTATATTCAACACATGCATGAAATACTAGTGTTCCTTATGTATATATGTATATATATATTATATGTGACCGTGTCTGAGAAAACCTGTTATCTGTCACAAAAATTGAATTCCAGTTATAATTAAAAACGTGGGGTGTGGTCGCGTATTTCAATGGATGAATTCTCGATCGACGTTGGAGCTTTAATGGCCTGTAACTCTACGCTATGCGAACATATGCTTACAAAACTTGGTCTACTAGCTCTCAAAGGTCTGTAGAGGTAAGATATGAAGTTTCAGTAACGTATGATACATATTCACCAAGTTGCAACTGAGTAAAGACAGACCGTTGATCGCGATCGTGAAAAAACCGCGAACGGTTTTCGTTTTTTCTACCGTTCGTTTCTCTTTGGTGCTTTTGTAGCTTATTTAAAAGAGAATTTCGCACTCTATCCAGTGATATAACTAACTCCAAAAAATTTTTTTTGTGACAGATGCTTTAAACAATATCGATAGAAAAAAGATACATAACTTCCACACACTCGACAAAATAAGGACACTCTTTATACCAATGGATTTATCGTTACCTTGGCAGCAGGTTAGTTCCAACAAAATGGCCATCATACGTAAAGGAGCCCCTCAAAGCAAGCAGAAGACAAGAGGTACTATTCTTTCCTCAACCTCGTGCTAGCTATTATCTATGCTAACGGCAAGCGCCTCGCCCTATGTGCCACGCCCATTTATGGTTTAAAAAAAATAATTATTAAAAAAATAATTATTATTATAATAAAATAGTTATAAGATCTAAAGTCTTGATAGCCTAGCCGTGCCCTGCAGTTATTAACAGAATTAACCAACCACGCCTAGGTGTGGCCGGCTGTTCATGGCCATTCTCAATGTAGCTGAGAAAACAGCCGTTCCTTTGAACCATCCAGTACGAAAATTATTTCATAGTGCCTCCGCAAACCATATCTAGGTGAGTTCTATTGAAATGCAATAGACTATTAAGAATCAATAACCTTAAACAAATAATTTTTACATGCACAGTATGGAAAACTTGCTTAAATTAATGCTATATCATGGTTTCTCAACATGTCCTGTGGGATGTGTCACAGATGTAGTCCTGACACAGATAAATAACCCACAGTAACTTCAGAACTGCCGGACCAAGGCAGTTTATATGGTTACTAGTCTGGAACGAATAAATAACTCGTATACACATACAATAGAACAAGCAAAGGACCACTTGAAACTGGGGGGCCAACCAGCTCAATTTGTAGATTCTTGCATATTAAATATTAAAACACACTGACCAGAAAAAATAAAATGGTGGTAAATTAGACCTTTTAGTCGACCTAAGGAACGACATGATTGTAGCATTATGAAAATTTTGAAACAGCTTTTATCCATACAACAAGAATTGTGGAAAAGTGGGCGGTATCTTGCCCATCTTCTTTTAGCTTTTCCTTTGCTATACCATTAACAAATATATTAATTTGTAGCATACAAGCTATAAAATGTATTTCCTTATCTGTCCCCCAGCCATTTTTATCCATCTTATTTTTGTTTATGTATTTTTTCACTGTGTCAATGGGCTGAGAAAGCGTTTGTCATCAAAACGTATAGACAACGCACATGAATAAGCATTATGTCATAAAGTTCACCATAGCTTTTCGTAACGCTTGATGATTAGCCTCGGTACCACTAACACCTTTGGATATGGCATGAAATAAACAATTACCATCACTCTGTCCCGCACATGAGGAAGGACAAGACCTCATTCGCTGTGAGTGCTTTGTCGTCTCCACTTTGGACCACATTTTTAAATAGTCCACAGCTGCACACATCCATTGATCACTCAGTAGTGGTCCAGATACAGTAACCATTTCAGCTTGTGTTACTTTGGTTATGGTAACACTTTCATCTTCAGTTTTAATGGTTTGTTGACTTTCAATGATTTCCTTATTTTCTAAACAGGAGCTACAGTACCTAATGGCGCAACAGCCATCGATTTACCGCCTTTGCCGCCAATTATACTTGGGAGAAGAACTGTGTACAGCCTATGTGACTGTAGGGCATTTTTTTCCTGTCATATTTACATGGAGGTAGTCAAAATCGGCTATTTGGCATTTCAGAACAGCTTACAAGATGACTGTTTCTTTTTTTTCGAATAAACAACAAAATAATATAAGATCAACCAAAGTTAAAGAATGGTAAACAGTTTATCACTCAATCACCAGTATAACGTAAAGATATCATAAAAAATCAAAATAGATTTGTAGATTAACAGTATACTAGATGATTGTAAAACAATGATGGGGCGAGCCTTCGTGAAGCATAGTCCACTTAGTTCTGGTCTTACATGTAGATCTAGTAGCTTAAGTTGTGTATTCTTGTATCAAGCTGGAAAAAAAAATGCTTCGAATGTTGAACGGCATTGCACATGATGAAACAGACTGCCAGGTAGCACAGATATAATAGTAGAAAGCTTATACATGAAGGACTGTGGCATACAGAGTAAATTCACTAAAGGAAGCTCAATTCTTGATGCTACACTTATCATAGCACTGATCGTGTACTTGTGACTGACCGTTTCATGCTTTATTGGATTTGAAAACCTCTAGTGATAGCGAGCACAGCTGTGTAAATGATGGATCAAAATCTGCAACACCGGTTTGTATTCCAGCTTTGAATCTGCTACTGTTCAGTTTTAATAGAATTCTTGAGAATAGCCCAGTCGTTTACATAGCTGGCTTTACGTAGCCATTGTTAAAACGTGCTTGGCAAATGGGTGGGCGTGATCTGATAACACGTGTTTTTGTGAATTTACGAAGTATAAACAGAATTTTTCCGTAATTTGGTCGACCCTTACAAACACACATACATACATACATACATACACGCGAACGACCAGTGTGGGGCTCGCTAAGGCTCGCCCCAATTAATAAAAATGTATAAGCCTTAATATATGTTAACCACTTGTAGTAAGCCCTCATTTACATCAGACTGCTACTGGTCTTGCAGGTTGCCCCTGGAAGAGTGCCTACTGCAGCACACAAATCAACACAAATGAAATACTCCTGCCTGATTTTCATGGCCTTGCAAATTTTTTCTAGTGAGTGGGCGTGAAAAGTTATTTCTTTCTACCTTAGGTCTTTGGCCTTTTGACGAACTATTCAAAAAAAAAGCAACAGAATTATTCAAATGATCTCTAAACAAAACATTCTGCTAACTGTGGGCATAAGGCATATCATTCAGCTCTGGTGTGGTGCTTGTCACAAGGTGTTATGAGCATTTGGTTAATTGCAACCCTTTCTTTCTATTAGAAAAGAACAAGATCATTATAAAGACCTTTTTTTAACTGAGGACATCAAAAATCAGTACACCCATACTTCATAGCAACATACATGCACATGTACATATAACTTACACTTTCCATAACACTCTTGATATGCTCTAAAATAGTCTTTGGTGATGTCTGAATGATTGTTAGTTAATAAAAAATACATTTATGCTTGCTGTGTAAAATTAGCTTATAACTTTATTTTCGAGAAAAAAATCTATGGTACGCAATTTTGGGACTTCGCTTATTAGCAGCTGTCATTCTTGACACAGATTTCAATTCAAGTGTTGCGCACCCACTTAAACGATGTAGCTTTTCCACTGTTTTGGCCTTATTTTTCCATTCGACTTCATATTTAATATGTTCCTCGTCATCCACACGCCTTATAATTCTGGCAATTTCTTTTGTGTCCTCCATTCTGACAACTACATGTGTATGAAAGATAAATATAAAACATGTCAATTGAAACGCGCTGATCACATAGTGCCAGAAACATGGCTCTGGTAACATGCTATTTTTTTAACTAAGTATGCAATGCATAAAAAGGTATGGATGGATCTGGTATAGGCTATGCACCTTTCAGTAAACCAAGCTAAAAAACTCGGAGATATTCACACACTTCGTTTAACTCATTGCTAAACATGGAGACGAAGTAATTTAAATAGTGGCATTGTTAGTCTTGCTACCCTCAGTGAAAGTTTCAGTTTTCAGTTCTAAACTCACATCTGAAACTGACTTGTGAAAATCGAGGCACAGATCACCACATTTCAGTTGACCAAGTTAGACAAAAATTCTGAAATACTTATAGACAAGAAAGAATGTACCGTATTTCCTTGAATAGTATCCGCGGATACTATTAATTTCAGGCCAAAAAATCTCCAAAAATTTAAAGATTTTTCAGGAAAAAAAAGA
>JAYJLX010039758.1:0-14856 GCA_036873525.1 Chalinula nematifera
TTGGATATTCCACTCGTGGGCTATATTTTCACTCGCCTGCGGCTCGTGAAAATATGACACGCCCACTCGTGGAATATATATATCCAGCCATATTGCACTCCAAGCCATTGAATAATATATATATAATTTTAAAACAAATTAGTATGTACAGGTACATGTACATGTATGTACCGGTACAGTACATGTACATGTATGTACCATGTACATGTACATCCATGTACATATGCTACATGTATAGTATTGTACAAGTACAGTGTACATATTGCATGGGCATTTTGTACTGCATTACTACAGTACATGAACATGTATTCTGTTTCCTATCAATGTACCATACATGTACATGTACTCGTCCTGTATAAAACAGTACATGAATATCTATGGATGTGTACATGTACAATTACACGCACGTGTACAAAAGGTGTACTCTGACTATACTAGTATACATGTATGTACATACACTGTATGTACTTGCATATGTACATGTACACGTATGTATACGTAACAGCAGTGAAAATGTTTTATTTTGTCATTTCGTGTTGTAGTCCTTACCTCCGTACAATGGGTTTGGATCATTGGAAGACAGCAAGCAATCCTGCCTTTCACTAATTCCACAACCACCTAAGAAAGATCTCATGAAAATGCTCGAAAATAATGGGAAAATCCTTCGTTATGCAGCAGTAATGGTAATTTTTTTAAACAACATGTACAAGTACAATACATGTACTGTATAAAATATACTGCACACAAAACAAACGTTTATGTAGAATGTATCAAATACATGAGGAGAATATGAAGCAATAATAGTGATGTTCAAAGTTGACCTTGATTCAACTTTGACGTTAAAGACACTCTTCTTGTGTCTTTGGTACTAACCTACATGTATGTACTGTACATTTTTTCTTATGCATGTAATGCACATACATGTACATTAATTGTCATTAATTAGTTACCATGTAGCGCCAAGTTTTGTTGGGCTAAAACTTTGTAAATTGATGGATAACAATCACAAAAAAAATCACAAATTTTTCCTGTTAAAATTTTGGTGCTATACGGTACTAAGAAGTATGGTTCACGCTGTACATGTAAATAATTACAAGTACAATAGTTTACATGTACAAGTACAATGTACATGTACTGTATATATGTATTGACTATTGTTTTCAATGCAGAATTCAACCAATCCCATTGATCACAATCGAAGGTTCATTATATCATTTTGGCTGTCTGATGATACCATCAGTATCTACGAACCACCACAAAGGTAATAAATGCATTACATGTACATTATACCAATTAAATGTGTACTTTTCATTTAAACATTCTTCAGAAATTCCGGTATTCGAGGTGGTCAGTTTCTAGAGCATACAAGAATATCTAAACCAGGTTCTACACCAGACAATCCTACATACTATAAACCACAAGACATGGCGATGGGATCAGTCATTGAATGCTTCAAGTATAGATTCACTATCACTGATGCAGACAGATATGTACTAACATACATGACTGACAGGAAGAATGAATTTCCCACAGAAATGATTGACGCACTTGCTAAAAAGCATACCCCTCAGTAACAGTGAACATTGGAAGTGTGTATTATTGATGAGTTATTATTTTACACAAAGAAAACATTAATACTTCTATAATAGAGTACAGCAGTATGTGTGTCAATCGTTACAGTTTAGTTCTGCTGTTAACCTCAGCGATTATTTCTAATACTGATCTACCAGTGGGATTAATACTGAGTGAATCACCATTCTCTGTAAACACAATATACTCAATGTTAGCAAGGGTGTACATATAGGTACTACATGCTGTTGTCAATAGTAATCTTACTTAAAGTTAGATCAATTTTCGGGTTACAGTAATCTCCACATATGTCCACTGAAACAGTACATTTTGGATTGGAGTCTTTCATACTAGTACTTGTGACTCTTCTCAGAAATTCCCTACAAAAATTATCATTAAACTATACATTTTAGTGTAGCTCCTCATATTCCTTACCAATGTAATGACAATAAGATTAAAATAATCATATTGTTGAATGTAGTAATACAAAATAAATTGATAACAAAATGAAGTTATAGGTATACTTTTAATACATGTATTGTAGTACATAGCTTGTTTACAAAAACAAAGATGTATCTAGTTGAATGATAAAATCAAGAAAACCTTGATAATTACTAATATCGACTAATTTTTCAAATAAACTTATTTCTTAGCAAATGCAATCACTTACTTATAACAATGAACAGTTTCAACTATAGTTGTAAAATTATTATAAAACTCATGACTATTACTTTTTTAAGTTTTCGCAAACAAACTCAACTATAATGTACTATAATAAAACTCAACTATGTTACTTAACAAGTTTATTGCTAAAAAGCAAGCATGTTAACTTTATCAGGATTTAGACAGGAACAATAATGAGTGGGCGTGGTTACAAAATACCAATTGCAAGCAAAATTAATAGTAGCAGTGTATTAATTTATAAAAGAACTCGTTACTATAACTAACTATTACTGAATAAAATAAAAATATTAGTAATACCGAAATACCATCCACCTCTTGATTCACAATCAATACATTGTTGCTTTGCTTTCAGAGAATTCTTACATTGTCTACAGTGTAATTCTTAATTCTAGCTACAATGCTTCACGAGAACCTCACAACCCACATACATGTATGTACATGCGGTATTATTGACATTATTTATAATCCAATAGCTAGACTGCACTAGTAATCTGTTCTATTACGTGTATATTCCTATAATTATGTTTATTATGTAAAATAATAGACCTATTACACAATATCATCAGACTCAAGGGGAAAGGGGGCTGCATGCATGTGCATACCCACCCCCACTCCTTTTTCAGTACCAAAAACCGTTACCTAAATGACATTGTTATGAAACTGTACATATTATTATATGTACATGTAGCGTTTTTTTAACCCCTCAGTTGAGATTCTTGTCTATTACATGTCTAAAGTGTTTGAATAAATGTGCAGTGTACCCCCCTTTGATTGTTCCTGGCTAAAGGCCTGATCATAATAGAAGCTTCCCTCAAGATGGCAGAGTACTGATTGAGCATACCAATAATTAAACTATCATAAAACAAGAAATTTTTATTGAGGTTTTATTTGGTATATATCATTATACCAAAAAAATTTTTCCCATTTCATGGTAGTTTAAGCATAGATAATGTAGAGTAGTACAATAGGGATAGGAAACTCCCGTGACCGGAAGTTGTCACTTGTTTCGCGGGCGTCTATTGCTTGTGTACGTAGCAAAAAAGCGCTTCCTGTTCTTACACACGTAGAGATACGAGAAGCGCGGTACGGAAGTGACAACTTCAATTTGCTATTCAAATGCATGTGACAACTGTACCGCACAGAAGAGTTTCCAATCCCTATTGTAGTACTCTATTATTTATGCTTTAAGTGTTGGTATGCGCCTCTGTCTACAAAAATTAAGACAATGAAAATTGTTTACAGCCTGTACAATGGTAGGTAATTAATAATAAGGCTGTGTCTACAGTGCCGGTACCGGCTTCTTTTTTGAAACTGCTAAAAAGCCGGTAGTCTATACTTTGGTTAGCTTATACTAACCCTAACCCCACCCCTAATCTAACCTCAACTATATTACAAGCATAGACTTTACTGGCACCGTAGACACTTCCTAATAATAATGTTACTGTGCTCTAGATCTATTGTAATGATTACATATGTGCACATAAATAGGGTTTATATGCACCCGTACTTGCTCCATTCATTAAATTGCTTTCAGTGGCATTCATACAGCATAGCCAAAAATTACTAATAATTTTAAAGCATAATAATAGAGGTTAAACAAACACCCAATTAAGTTGATTTAATAAAAATTCATACGCACCACAAACAGCTAAATCATTGCATAAATATAGGTACACAATACTGTATCATATTCTCTGCAGTACATTATGGTTCCACTCCTAAACTATAGCGTCACGTTCACAGTGACACATTTGGCGTGCTCTGGCCCGGCGATGAAGAAAGTACAAATGCAACTGAACAAACTATATTTACCGTGTAGAGGTAGTACTAGAGTCAAACGATGAAAAAACTATAGAAACTTTGCTGATATTGGATAGAGAAAATCCACGAATAGCCGCCATAATATAATATAATTATGAATCAAGTCAATCAACTAGTAATCATTAATCAATCATACTCAATGCATGGTCTAATAATTGGTTAATCCATGGTTAATCCGCGCCGCGAGCAAGTTTCGATCTCGCGCTCGCGGCGCTAAATCTCACGTGATACAATTCAATTAAACCAATAAGTAATAAAACTAGTAAGAAAAAAAAATGGCGGTTCCGTTTTTGAAGAAGATAAGTACTTTTTAAACCATTGGATATTGACTTCTAGCAGGACTTAGTCTTATTCTATGAGCTCATGGAATTCAGATGTTTTTAATCAACTGAAAAAAGTATATTATAAATCGAATTCTAAGTGAGTTAAAAGTGGGTGTGTTTGATTGTGGGCAGGTTGTGTTGTGACCACAGTGGTGTAATAAATATGTTATCAATAACTCGTGTTCATCCCACTTATTTTCTTCCATAGATTTATTTATTAGATTTACCTTATTCAAAACAAATATATGATTAACTGACAAAAACAAGGATATATATATATATATATATAGAGTCTATATTAATATCTTACTGCAAACTTGCACATACATGGCATCATACAAGAGGAAAAGAGTGGATGAGAGTACATTCGGATTTGGTCGATATCCCAAACGATCCAGGAAAGATCATAGTGATGGGGAGAGGGCATACCATTCTGTATCTGTCAACCGCTTACACAACAATAATCGACATGAATCGAAACTAAATGGATTAATTAGCTGTGCCGATCAGAAGTTCTACCATTACTCACTGTCTTCAGAGTTGTTTGGCCGTAACTCAAACTCTCAAGGACAACAACGGTACAGTACTTGTTCCAATAGCAAGGGAAGTGGACACTATTCCAAGCATCAAAGAACGTATAATATTGTGAAGGATAATAGTTCAACAAGAAAGAACACAGTGTCAAAAGAAGTGTCAGTTTCTAAACTAGGCACTACAACATATTCCAGGGTATATAATTCAGTAATATATATTGTAGGTACAGCAATGGTGATGATGAACCCGTGCATGTCAAGTTGCTAACGCGTTAAATCACAATTTGCTAATACTAATAGCTGCGCTCTTTGACAGCAATGTAGTGAAATTCAAAAATGTATCCCACGATAGTGATCACGTCCATGCACTGTTATTGGTGTAGAAAACAATGATGTTCTGTGCTGAAATCTATAGTTCAATTTTCATTAGTGCGTTTTTTGATTTTGACACTTTCCTTCAGGACATTTCCGTGTATTACCGTGTTTTTCCGTTCCCGCCTTTTCCTCGTGTAAACGTTGAACTCGGACCAAAACAAAAAAATTATGTTGTGTATTATTATAAAAAGAGTTTATCGATAAGAACACAATTGTGTTGTGGGATATTTCCAAGACCCATCGACTAGTCCTTGTCGATGAACGTGAGTATTAGACCGAGCTATAGTTGAGTTGTTAGAAATTCTGTTCAGTATTTGTGTGCAGTCGACCGAATCGCCCGCCACAAACACGGCGTTCCGAAACAAGGACGTTAGCGACCAAGGCCAAAGGGTTCATACGTCTCCAGTAGTGGCGATGCTTGCTGCAATGTGCGTTCGTAAGACGGGTGATACATCTACCCATTTGTCTTTATCACAGAGTGGCTGCTCTACTACCTCGAAGGACTCGTTCTCTAGTTCAAGAAAAAAACACAAAGGATTCAAAATAGCTGTCGGTAAAAGATCGAGTAATAAAGACAAAGAAACTGTTGTTTCAAATGTAAAAGATGAAGAAAAGGTAGTCCAGCCACGAGTTAAGGATGACGAAGATGGACATCTAATTTATCAGAAAGGAGACTACTTGGATGCAAGATGTGAGTTGTTTCAATTTACATCTAATTTAAAATGACCAATAATTAATTTGGCTTGCCATGTTATCTTGAAGTGTATAATAGTGTGGTATAAATCTCAATAGACAACAGGTGTGCTGTCAGTCCACTTTGTGGTTTTACATGCACTGTATACTACATAGCCACACTACTGTAGCTACTATACATATGTTTACCATTTACTATGAGTAGGGGTCACATCCTCGTAAAATGAATCTTGAATCTGATATGAAACCCTTTCAAATTGTGTCATTTTCAAGGTTATGTTTTTTTTAGATGAGATAGTGCGTACCCTTGGTGAAGGCACCTTCGGGAAGGTTGTGTCCTGTAATGACAGGTAATAATAATAATACACTATAATATATAGCATTATTATGGTGACATTGAATCTGTACACTTTTTTGTAAAGTTTATTTTAGTAAAAATAATGTAATTTTCAGTATCAAAAGCTTAAATAGGTAGTGATTGTTTTTTTGCATACTAGTAATCATTATTCTCTAGTCAAGTGATGTGTGTATGTGTTTGTTGTGAGTGTGTGTGTGTGTGTGTAGGTGATTGTGGTTTGAAACTTTGATTCCTTCTATGTCAAATGAATATGTGTTAGGAACTGTTAACAAGTAAATGCTTTTAGGACCATGTATGCTAACAAATATTGTGTTCCGTTTCAAATTCACTTCGTTTTAATTGTCTTGTTGACTGTTAAATATCGTATGTAGTGAGGGGTGGGTATGTATGTCTTTGCTCCTCTATATGTTCATGTTCATTGGCAAGGTAGTCATTATAGCCAGCATTATTGTTTGGTTATGACTGCCGCTACTGATTTGTTTGCCCACTGATTTCATTGATTAGAACAATAGCCTTTGACATACATTAGAAGTGTAGGTGGTTTCTTATTACTATGGGAATCATCCTCAGCACAACCAATTGATTAGTCTTCCATTACTATACTGTGTCTTTGGGTTCATACTGCATGTTACTGTTTTGTGGCTGGAGGTGTTCTTTTGATTCTTTATTTCATTGGTATTGCAGCTGTATATCCCTACTTGTTATTCCATACACATTTCTTTGAAGTGCTTTGTGGTCCCAGTCATGACACTAAACCTGTAATTATCCATGAATTCTAAATTACTGCTTACAATTTGTACCTTCTCCATATACCCACTGTACAAGTACATTGTATATTTATAGCACTGCTTACCCTTTACTTGTTATAGAACTACCTGCCCTACTAAAGCGCTGCAATCCTCTACCAATATATATGTAGTACATGTTGTATTTAATTATACCAAGCCCTAGTTCAGGTATTGTATTTTGAGTATAGTTATAGTATAACAGGCCGTTACTCTAACTGTGCCAACTGTTGTTTTGAGCTATTCAGGATTTGTACTAGTTTTATCCTGTGTGTATACTCGCTTTGTGTTAACATGGTTTATAGTTTGTAGTGGACTATCAGCTTATCTCTCACGGAACGTGTTTTGTTCAGTACACTGTACTATATGTGCTACCACTCATCTACACATTTACTGTATGTAGGATATTTAGCATACATGTACATTGAGATACATGTGGATGAGATATTCTTCCTTCCTTGGTTGACTTCCAATGTACGTGTGTGTGTGTGTTTGTCTGTTGTCATATTAGTGATAGGGTTATATTCCGTGGTTGTTGCATTAATTATAAGGCTTAGCGTATTAATTTGTATCAAATTAGCCTGCCTTAAACACTACAAACAAGTTGGGAAACTTTCAATCATTAAACAATTATCTGGCCCTTTTACTGTGAATTTTTCCGAGTGGTATTTAAGTAGACATCATTGATAGGGTTATTTGCTTTCTGTTCGATTTCAGCCAATCTAAACATGGTTGACTTAGGAAGCAGCTTTCAGTTTGCGTAATGTTACATACGTACAGTGCTACATGTGTAGAGCAGTTGTTTTTGTTTCAATTGCAATATATTACAAGTCACAATTCATTTGATCATAAGAGGTTATTGTTGTTTCAGAATGACTAGGCAAAATGTCGCAATAAAGATCATAAAGAATGTACCAAAGTATCGTGCTGCAGCCAAGATTGAAATCAGAGTTTTAGAACAAATAAAAGAACTGAAGTACGATGGACAAGAGTAAGTTTCAGTAATGTTATTGTTATATGGGGTTTATGGCACGTGTATATACATGTTAATGTTATTGCTATGGTTTGTGTTAATAGGTTGTGTGTTCAGATGCTGGATTGGTTTGATTATCATGGGCACATATGTTTGACATTCGACATGTTGGGTCTCAGTGTATTTGACTTTTTGGTGAGTACATAGAAATACAGTATTAATGGTAAGTAATGATGATTCTATTCCATTTAATAGAAGGACAATGGGTACAACCCATATTCGTTAAACCAAGTTCGTCATATTGCTTTTCAGCTTGTCAAGGCAGTTAAATGTTAGTTAATACAGTATACTCATTATAAGACAGATTCACAATATAATGATCATCATGCATTATTTATACTAACGCTGAATATATTGTTATACTCACATCACCTACGTAAATGTTGGGCTAGTGTCATTTTGTGAAGCCAGCTCAAGTGGGAAATTGATAAATGACTTTACTATATAATTACATTAGATCTTCATCAAACGAGACTAACTCATACGGACTTGAAACCAGAAAATGTACTGTTTGTAAACTCGGACTACGATATTTACTACGATGCTAGAAGAGTGAGTTACATGTAATTCATGATTAGTTTATGATTAGCAGCTATGTTTGTGCAGTAAGTGCCTTGTTTACTTTTATAAGAATAATAATGTACTAGCTATATTATGCATGTACATGTGATATGATGGAACTACAGTATAATATTGATATTTTGGGTAGTATATAATACATATTGGCTAGACTTGTGTAAACGGAATTGGTTTGTGTTTGGCCCAACCTTTATATCTAAGTAATGGTTTTTCTTGTACCATTAGAAACAAGATATTCGTGTGGTCAAGTCAACTGATATAAGATTGATTGATTTTGGATCAGCAACGTTCGATGATGAGCACCATAGTACAGTGGTATCAACGAGACACTACAGGGCTCCTGAAGTCATATTAGGTACTCTACCCTACTCTATTATTAGTTCTACTAGTTGTAAATAGTAGTTAGTGTGCCAAGTGATAAACACTGGCATATGCTAGTGCACATCAAGGTGATCTCATTGGTTACTTGATGTGGATTCTATTGAGCATGATGTGTGGGTTTGTACATTTGTTAGACTTCTTTTCTTTCTAATTTAGAACTTGGCTGGAGTCATCCTTGTGACATGTGGAGTATTGGTTGTATAATGTTTGAATTATATCGTGGCCACACACTGTTCCAGACTCATGATAACTTAGAGCATTTAGCTATGATGGAGACTATACTGGGACCATTACCCAATCGGTTTGTTCGAGATACAAGAAAAACTAAATATTTTTGGCATGGAAAGCTTGACTGGGACCCTGAGAGCCCTGATGGGCGATATGTACGTGTTCACTGCAGAAAACTAAAGGTAATACAATATCCATTGCTTAATTACTATGATTATTTATTACTCTTATCTTTCTGATAGAACTACACTCATTCTTCTGAACCAGATCATGAATTACTGTTTGACTTAATCAGTCAGCTGTTGATTTTTGAGCCCAAGAAGAGAATGACAGCGTCTGAGGCTCTCAAGCATCCATTCTTTGCCCCATTGACTAAAACAATAGCATCATCTCATGTAATACAGTCAAAACGCAGTCTCTCTAGTCAAGGCTCATCATCTAGCTCAAGTTCTAGTGATAATGAATAACTGTTTTTTTTTTCTTCACATGTCTTTAAGGCATTATTTGTTGTCAATATCACATACTGACACAGGCAGTAATATCTTCACTGACACAACCTTTTTTTTGTATTATAATTTTTTGTTTCAGCAGGTTAATTCTTATCAGCAGTCAAACCCCACCCATTATACCCTGTCCCTCCCCCCCATATCTTCTGGTATCTCACCTGCTTCATGTGTAATGGTTGATTAGAATACCGCTCACTCAACCACCATCATTTTTTTTGTAAAAATGATGTCTTCTTTTTCTAAAATTTGTATTATAGCTAACTGATTTTATTTATTTGGTAATCAGTGTTTATGGAGTAATTCTAAATTGGGGTAACATTGTTAATTATTAATAAAAAAAAAAGACGGAACTAAAATACACATAATTACAATATAATATTAATATTGAAAATGATGATTCTACAAAACAAAAATAATTATAAAGAAAGGAAAAAGCCCCCGTTAATCTGTTATACATGTACATTATTATACCTCCTGTGTGGTCATTTAAATTACTATAGTACATATGAGAAGATCTGATGAAACCATATAATTTTTTTCTGCTTTTTAAAATAAGTGAATTTTGTGATATGGCCTATATTATTATTTCTGTACTTATAAAACTAGAAAACTCGAAAAAATGTACTTGATTGGGTTGTTGGTGTTAGAGCAGGAACTTGAGGTAAAAGTGGAAGATTCTGTGTGAAGTCGTGTGTCATTGGTGGTGCCATTGGTTGCTGTTGATATGGCCAACTGAATGTGTTCCCCATGTGCATTACAGATGATGGAGGATGCTCCGATACTTGAGGGGGCGTGGCAGGACTAATTGGACGAGCGGTAGCCGAACCAAGTGATAAAGGAGAGGGCGTGGCAGACACTGCAGGGATGACATGATGCGGCGGTACACTCTGTGTAATAATGGGTGATGATGTGTGTGACAATAGGGCAGTAGCTGTATTCGGGCATTGTTCTATCAGCACTATATGCTGTTCTATATCATGATCTGGAACAGTTAATATTTCCTTCTCAGGAACAGTAATAACCACAGCATTGTCAGGAGCAGCCATCATGTGTCCACTCCGCACCTTATGTTGTTGGTCATAGTTACCACCTATTGAAGATGATGAGTGCATATCTTCTTGAAAACGAGGTGGCGGTGGTGGTGGTGGGCCCGGCATAGGTTGAGGATTACTAGAACTGGAAGTGTTCTGTAGTTCATCGCTAGGCAAGTGTTCTGTTGTGTTTGTAAATGAGAATATATTAGAGTTAGACTCGCTGTTTGCTGGGGAAAATATTTTATGAGAATCGGCAGAAGATGGGGGCGGTACAGCTGCGGGTCTTGACGTTGCTGAGGTAGGCATTTGCTGTTGGCCTTGGTTTTGTACCTGCATACACACGGAGGAGTGCTCTGGCCAGTGGGCTTGCTGACATGACTCATTGCAATAATTAGCATTCCAGCAACAGTTGTACTGGGCTTCTTGGAAGCAATAACTGCACTGTAATAAAACGAACAGGAAAATGAAATACTCATACTACATAGAGTATAATGTGAGATTTACTACAAAGGTCACTCATGCAGTGTAGTACATACATCTGTGAAGGCAACATGAGTGACCTTCACGTAGTGACACACAAGTACATCTACGTAATTAAATGCTAAGTAATAATATTATTATTAACCAGTACAAAGTGTGCCAGTGGTTGATTTATGTACACTGTACACATATTCAACTTTTGTTAACTACTATTATTCCAATAGGCTTGTGTGTCATGTTACTTGTGGAATAAACTGTTGTGAAATAAAACAAAAAGAAGAGCATAAAAGAAGACACGGCCATATTGGTGTACAATTTCTTATTACTTTTGCAATTCCTAAAGATCACTCCGGTAAAATAAACATTTTATGCTATGCAAGCTCTCTCAAATAATAAGCATTTTTAGCACAAAAACTTTCCTTCATACAACATCAGATCAGTAAATCCCCTTCGTGAACGCATGCAGTTTAATTTCTAAAATACTTTTTTTAATTTCCCCAGCATCATGTGCTGCAAAAAAAAAAAAAATCTTGACAATTTTTTTTAAATACTTTAACTTGTGTATCAAGACTTAAGCTGGATTTACAATATGACACTAGCATGACATTGCGTGGGGATGCTCGTTTTACGTTCAATAGACTGGGATTCAATTCCAGCATCAACGTAACGTTCTGTGAGCGCATATTAATAGAAATTGTCCTAATCTGCCGTCTCGTCTGCATCAAGATAACGGAAAATATTCGGAAATTTTCAGTGTGGACAATATTGTGAACTAGGCTTTATACTTATATCTCTGTCTATGTTGATAGGTTTACATTATATTGGTAAGCCATAGGTACATGTATACCTTTTCAGTGTTTGTTAATACAATAAATTACAGGAGCACCAATGTATCTTTTCGCAAGTGATCATAATACATGATAATTATAATAATTATATCAATTTAAAAATTCAATACTACTAACACATCAAAGTTTATATTATACTCTGTTATTTGCACTGGACAGATTTATATTAGCAAATCTACAGATAGATGATCGATGTACTAGAGTTTAATCCCAACGTTGAGTGAGTATAAATTGCCCACTTAATGTAAAACTATTGTTATAATATCACAGTTTGATGGAATTTACACACAGAGCACGAATCACTGAAATTTGAACTTGTTGAACTCGAACAACATAACATAAAAACAATTCATATTCATCCATCAAAACAACTTAAATATCTGCCAGTGTCAAGCTTGATCTACTGTTACATAATTATGCTGGTCAATATAATATCCAACGTACGCTACAACAAAATTCAATTATGATATTGAATATTATATTGAAGTTGAAATTATCTACACACACTTACAGTGTATACTGATGCTTGTCAACATAATAATATTCACCCAACCTTGAATTATGGTAGTGTATGCTTTGAAGACTACAGTTACAAAATAATTAACATAAAGCTTTGCTAACATCCTACTTTATTTTTCAATGCTACGTAGCTCAGCGAAAATAAATTTAATCCAGAAGCTTGTTGCTAAATTATCAATCAATTTTAAACTACAATACCAGCCACTAGCAGTGTTCACTACACTCACAATACTAGAACATACTAATACATACCTGTACGGTACATGTAAGTCAAAATTACATTTTGCTTACCCATTTCTTTTTCTTAGTTTCTAAAATAGCAAGCTCTTTTTCTGCCTCTACTTGTCCTCGAACAACTCGCACAATTTGCTCTCTTTCAACTTCAGCATTAGCCTTCACCTAACATGGATATAAAATTAATATTATTTTACATGGTTTGTAGATACTATAGTAAAACTAAACATTCTTTCATGTTTCGAGAAAGCCAAGCAATGCAAAACACATTTTTGTGGTAAGCAAAGTAACATATGCAAAAATTATTTATTTTGATCAGGATTTGGTTCTTACACACACTGCCTTTAATCACATGACTAAAAATATCCACCTACTACACATGTACTTTATAACCCAAAGGTCAGTTGGTAGTGTGTGTGTGTGTGATTGGCTGTGTGCTACTACGTATACATCATAGTTGAACAGTCTGACACTCCATTGAAGGTGCTTGATCACTGCTTGGACTTCGTCTGTTAATTCGTTGCAGTTTTGTCCTTTTTGCCAATGCTTTGGAGTTTTTGTAATGGACACCTTGTTTTTTCTTACAAACAAAACCAAAGCACAGAATACAAATACAGTACTTGTACGTTTAGTATGCTCAACCAGCAATCTTCCTGTAACAGTCCCTCCATTTAACAAACAACTGTTTTAATTCTGTTCGTTTAGTAAACCGACATGTGAAATCACTCCCTCTCATTAATTCATGCTTCTTAATTATAATAATTATTAATTAAATTTTTATTCTTGCTCCACTCTCAACAAAATTAATCCTTTTCAACCATAAAGTCCATGAAACTGGATCATTCAAGCCAGAAATCAGGTTAAGAATTTATTTTCTCTAGTAATTTAAGCTTAAAGTCAATGCAGATACAGTGCACTATGATTTCACTAGGAGCATATACTTTAATGATTGTTTTATCCATGAATCACAGGGCAGGAATACGGTGCACAAACCATAATACACTAATACATGTACATACACCAAGTACAATATAGGTACATACATATACATATATAGCAAACACAAACCATTTCTAATGAACGGCGCATTTCATTTCGAAGATCTTTTTTAAGAGCTTCCAGCTGCGATCGTGAGTCTGGAACTGGCCATGCTGTATGGAGTTGCTCTTTGATTTGCTTTGCACCCATTTTCCCCTTGGACTCAAAAATAGACAGCATTTCATTTATCACAGTTTTAACAGAAAACATCATCTACAAAAAAAACAGGCACACAGCAAGCAAAACAAACCGCAATTAAACCATAATGTAGTTGAGCAGTATAGAGTAATAATACACAGTCCAAACAAACATGATATAACCTAGTTTCATCCAACCTAAACAACAAACATTGGCTCTTGTTTTGATTATCATCTATTGCTACATCATCTAATCAAGTACATCTACAGATACACCGGCCACAACCTCTCCACATACACACACACATGCAATGTAGTATGTACAGCGGAACCTCCAAATAAAGGATATTTTAATTTTGGGACCATATAAAAATTAAAGTGCTTCATCCTTTATAGAGAGGTATATGTACATGTACTGTATGTCCTCTCTTTGAAGGTAAAATCTATTTGACAAGTGTACTTGGGACACTCAGGGTTTCTTTCAGCTTTCTGCTGAAGACGGGGCAAATTGATATTCTTTTCAAACATGGGAGGGGGTTGGGGGCATGTGGAATTCAAAACACCCAACCATTTAACAGTGTATCTTCAGGTACCACTTGCTTGCTCACATGTATTTAAGGAAGGTTGGGGGGGGGGGGGGGGGGGGGGGGGGGGGGGGGGGGGGGGGGGGGGGGGGGGGGGGGGGGGGGGGGGGGGGG
>JAYJLX010039769.1:0-14851 GCA_036873525.1 Chalinula nematifera
CTCCTTCATTCGCTGAGCCAGCAACTTCTTGTACTCGGTTGCCTCCTGCCTTGCCTTCTCTCCCCAGCGCCTCCTCAGAGCAGCACGATGCCTCTTCCTCTGCAGTTTAACAGGAGTAATTAATCGCTGAATCTTAGGGGCCTGGAATAGAGAGAGAGAAAGCAGAAAGAAGAGATCATAATATCCTCTCTAATTAATCAAGTTATTACATGCATGTAATACAAGGTTTGTCTAAAGCCTAGCTCGAAATGTTTAAATGCACTGAAAAATTTCAGAATATTTCTCCTTGATCTTGACAGAAGACAAGACCAGAATAGATTAGAACACATATATATATTCCAGCATCTTGTGTAACATTCTGGCTTTAGCTGTCAGTGGTTATTAATGAATGTGCTCAAGTTAGTCACTCAACATTAAAAAAAGCCATTAAAAAAAAAAGCCATTACGAGTACTGATTCCCTGTCATCCATCACTCCCATTATATTAACCTTAAATTGTGGTTTCTTCCCTTCTTTAACTGGCAGAGGTCGTCTGATGACGTATTGACGGACATCATCGTCTTTACTCAAATTATACAGCTTCCTGATCTTACCCACTCTCTTGGGACCCAGACGACGGGGAATAGTGTTATCAGTCAGACCTATACATACATAAATAGATAGATACAAGGATATATTGTACTGATAGAGTGAGGTAAAATATATAATACAGTTTTTGAGTGGATACTTTTATATTTTCTTCTCATTATAACAGGATCATTCCCGCCCACACATAATTTATACTTAATACATTAGCCATTACGTAATTATTATTAATTAATATGTGACCTGCTCTGAGAAAACCGGATCTCTGTCGCAAAAATTGAATTCCAGTTATAATTAAAAACGTGAGGCGTGGTCCTAAAATTAATGGCAGAATTCTCGAGTGGTGAGGTACCTTCAACGGTGTTATACACGGCCGTCTTTTAAGATACGCTTACAAAACTTGCTCTGCTAGCTCAGGAAGGCCTGGAGAGGTAAGATATCAAGTTTCAGAAGAAGGCGCCGGACGTTCGTGAAGTTGCAAGTCGATAAACACGGACCGTCGATCGCGATCGTCAAAAAAACGCGAACGGTTTTCGTTTTTTCAACCGTTCGTTTCTCCTCGGTGCTACAACAGAATCTTTTATATTGTAGCTCATTTTGAAGAGCTTTTTCCACTCTATCCAGTGGTATAAATAACTTGGGAAATTATTTTTGCGACAGAGATCCGGTTTTCTCAGAGCAGGTCACATATTAATTAGCGAATGACAAATAGACTTCACTACAATTGTGCTTTATAATACATGGATATCAATACAAAACGCCTCCCATGTTTTCATATACACAAGTAATGTACCCTCCCTCTCCTTTCCCACTGGCCCACCCTCTATACCTGGTATATCTCCATCACCCTTCTTTACAATGATTAAGTTCAGAACGCTGAGCGAACCATCAACAATACAGCCATGGACTGACTTTCGCTTCCGGTGACCAGTTCTCCTGGGTCTGAAGCAGGAGTGCCCCTTGGAGAGGAGGAGCCTTGCTCTACCAGGGATTAGAACACCTTGTTTCATCGGGAAACCTTGTTTATCGTTACCACCAGTAATCCTGATTACGTAACCCTGGAAACAAGAACAGATATTATGAATAGACCAAGATAGTTGAGACTGCCATTTTTAAAGTAAGAGCTTGTGTTGAGACCAATCAGGTTTATTGGCCACTCGGGTAACACACAACTGCCAACAGTACAATTATGCTATATAGTTGATACTCTTTAACAAGGATAATAGTCCATACTACTTTAAAGGTAAAGTAATGATTGTGTGTGCTCATATCTACAGCTTATGTACATGTGAAGGCTTTCATACCTTCCATTCATCTCCCAGGAAGTCAGCTTCAAGCTCCTGGGACATTCTCTTCTCATAGAAGGGACGACTATATACGAGAATGGCATTATAAAGTAGGAACAATGGTTATACATGTGTGGCTTACATTTTCAATTCATCGTCTAGTTCAATGAGTTTCTGGCACCCTGTGGCAGGGAAAGCCACGTTTAACTACGGTTAAGAATAAATAGCAACCCTTAGTAATACACCAGATACCAATGGAGTCCTTGAGGATCCATTATAAACACGATTACACAAGATATACACTCACTTTCATCCGTCCTGTGCGAGCCATGTTTGCAAAAGGAACCACGTGGAGATTAACAAACAATATTAACCCCTCCTATGCGGTGGCGTATATAGTCTATAGAGTATAGACTCCATATAAAAGATCCATGAGAATTTGCTGGAGATGCGAAGTTTGGCAGTTTGATTCTTGTCTCGAGGAAGTTCATGCATCGTACTCCATCCATTTTCGATGTTTCCGAAACTCCCGGTGGTAGCTTTCGTAATAAGTCTACTTTGTAACAAGTTTCATTTGGTCGCATCAACTCAGTGTGGATCTATCGAGTTCACGTCTTTTACATCAGGCAACGATGTAGAAATAATATGCCGTGATCAAGTTATTCCACTACAGGGTAGACATTTATGCCATTACAACGGTTCAGCTACATCCAATATATCCGACCAACCTACAACAACATTCACCATAACTGAAGATAGGGAAGGATTGTATAGTTGTTGCTGTTCCAGTAATTGTACCGCAGAGTGTCACACAGCAACCATTCCTATCCTTGGTATGTATAGTGGCCTAGTACAGTCAATAATGATGATTATTTTTATATACTTATATAGCTGGTCCTCTGGAGAGCTCTGCTCCCCTCATATTAGTACATGAATGGGGTGAATATTTCCAAGTACAGTGTCCTTATGTTCCAGGGCCGCTGGTTGACAGCTATATGCTTGCTTGGTACTTTAACAATTTCGCAGCAGTAACACTTTTTAGCAGTAATGATTTTACTGCGATAAACAACACACTTAATGGCAAATTGTTCAATCCTCTTGACATGGGGAACTACACATGTGAGGTGTCTACGAACACTACATCAGAAATAGGAATAGTACAAGTCTCATTAGCAGAAGGTATGTATAATGATATTAATTATCTTATTAAGTAACTTTAATACATGACTATCGTTTCAGATAATACAATAATACCCAATATCACTACTGGTCCATCATCGATAGTGCTTCGTAAACCCAGTAATGATACCATTGACTTCCATTGTACAGCGTCAGTACCTTCGTTTAAACTGATTGGGTTCTTAATAAACCAAACAGATGGTTCGGGAGAGTTTGAGATTATACCGAACAGGAGTATTTGTTGGTATGAAAGGTCTAGCCCCTCTGTATTGAAGTGTGAGAAATCAAACGCCCTATTAAACTGTTCATATGATAAGCCGTATGAGATTGACTGTAGCCTGACACTAGAGGGATTCCAAACACAATCATCGTACATTAGTTGCTATATTGCAGAACTCGATGGATCGAGATCAGCAAGCAATGCTACAGTGTCTCAAAGTGCTGGTATCTTCACAATACGTAAGTCCTATAGTGCCACGCCCATTATAAAATTGCTATTATTGTTATAATATTTAGAAGGCTTGTCACTCTAATCAAATTTTAGTATAATTATAATTAAGTTTGGGTCGTATATACGCATGACAACGTTTGCCTTTACTGAGTGAATTATTAAGTTAATAATTATGTGGACCACTTTAATTCGTCCAAATGACTTTGTGTATACATGCACTATTGGCCATTTTAATAGCCCTGATTGCTCACTATTTGTCACATGATATTTGGCTGTATATAATGTAGTTGTGTACTATAATAGTAAAGTTTATCAGTGTATAGAAGTAATAGTAGCTAGACAATCTAAAAAAAAATGTCCCTCATTTATACATGGTATAGCCGATTATGCAGCTGTTATGAGTATATTATTGTGTTTAGTATATTATACTGTCATTATAATGCTATATATGGTGACTATACAGGATATGCCAGTCATGGGCTCATAACGTCGTTATTGTAAATAGTTACTATTGACCCACTCTGATTGAATTATATATATGTCAATACAAAATAGTGTTTTGGTAATTTATTTTCATAACATACACACTTTTTTTATACGTTGATATAGGTTGTCATTCATAGCATAATATATAACATGATCTCTCGTATAACAGGCCAACAGTACAGCCTATACATTATCACATTCCAGCAGCTAACTATGAAAACATGTACAATGGTAACTGGAATGTGGTATATAGCTAGGCTGTACTATGTGTATATAAGGCTAACCCTGTTTGTTTTCCGGCTTGGGGAGGGGGAATCAATCATTTGATTAAATCATATTGTGTATAGTTGAAACTCTATTCAAACCACGAAAAAAAAGTAATTTTGTGAAAATAATTATGTGATAACAGATTGCTTAAATCATTAATTCATTATAGTAGCTGTTATAAATGAGCATGCAGGTACAGTATACCATTCACTTGACTACCTTTTACTGTCTTTTTCTATAGCTGAGATGATGAATTGTTCTAAAGCAGTATACAATAGTTCTACTAATTCAGTGATCCAGCCCTTCCCCTATCCAATCACTGTATTACCTGTTACTGTGGAGTTCTTTAATAGTTATGCCTCGGCCTCCATTATAATAACTAAGCAAGGAAAACATGTACAAGGAGAACTCGATGATACTAAAACAATGGTTACCTTTACAATACCTGATGGTTTTAATAGTTACAGAATTCTATTTAATGAGAAAATGGCAACAGGATCGTGTGATGTGCCAGATTTTCCACGTGAGTGTTTTGTACTCTATACTATAGTATATACTGACTATAATTATTTACTATTAATAAAACCATGCAAACCTTGTAACTTGCTATAATTCTAAAAATTAATTTTGTGTTTTTATATTATTCTTTTTTTAATAGCAATAATAACATCATCCTCTGCCCCATCAGTATCTCCTGTACCAACCTTGCAATTGCCGATTAGCAGGATACCATCTATTACGTTTTCACCTCCTCCGTCTATGGTTTATGATAATGGTGTGAGCATAGCTGCTATAGTTGGTGGCATCATCGGTGCTACATTTAGTGTGTTGCTCATAGCCATCATGTTACTGGTAATAATCATGTTGATCAGGATCTCAAGATCTAGTAAGCATAGCAAAAGCAAGCCGGGGACTATGGGCTTAGAGTTTCATCCTGTGCAATCTATTAATGTGGAGCACCCCGCCTCACCTAACGATAGCTGCTCACAACCATCCACTTTGGATACCTTTCTTGACAGATCATATGATTCAAGCCACTCATCACACTCACATTCCACCAATAGTTGTCCATCAACTAGACATTTGAACCGCAAGCCCCTCCCACGTTATGGAATATCCGATAACTACCCACAGCTATATCCGCCACTGTCAACATCACTGCTGAACAGTAGGTATCCAAACCCACCTGAGATCAGTGTTATTACGCCCACTCCCACAATGGAGGACCACAGTGTGCTAAGTAGTGAACATTGCACCAGTGGTTGTATCAGTCCGACTGGTACTAACCCATACTTGTCTCCAATTTCACTGATAGATGATAATAAACAAAAGGATTACTTTACTTCTAAAAAAGATCAGAATAGACCATCTGATTTACCAATCGGACCATCAGCCAAGACGCCTAATTCAGCTGCTGCCACACCCCTTTCAGATCAAACCATGATTGGTATACTCCTTTATCTGCAACACAAGGAATGCAATAAGCCGAATAATTGCCAAACATGTAAACTCATTGATATGCATTTTGCTAGAATCGCAAATAAATACGGTCAAAATGCTCTGACAGGGATGATGAAGAATCTAAATACTCCTGGAGGTAAAAGAGCTCTGAAACACTTGAGGAAGAAGAAAATTCAGAGAACTCGTTCACCTCAGCATGCCCCATTGCTGGTTATGGCTGGTTGCCAACGGCAACGGTCACACTCTGCCTCACATCTGGATGAAGACGAGCTGACATTCTCCGGTACAGAGACCGATGAAGACACCTTGAAATCAAGTAACAAGAGGATTAAACCAATGAAGGGAAGGAAAGCAAATACAATTCATGAAAGGAAGAGTTTGGGGTATTTTAATCAAAAACGAAACTTACCTCTACAGAATATTGAGACACTATACCCGCCACTCAATACTGCAGCTGATTGCCCATACCCTGGTCATGTCGTATCACCCAGTAGCTTTACCAAAGGATCTGAAAGTGACTTATCTGATAGTAGTACAGCAACATCTCCAATTGAGTCCCAGTTTGATCGTTTCAAACCCAAAGGATTATTCATGCCATATACGAAATCTTCCGAAGAATCGCTCCCTCAGACTGTAAACTTGCATCCTGAAGAGATCACTTTACATGCTAGTACTACATCGTATCGTTCAGCATCATCAGGATACGAGACAGACCGCAGCACATATGCCCCTCGAATTATTTTACCTGTAAGTAATTTTAATATGGACGCAGATGAAAGAAATAAAAAGGATGGTAACAATAAACTGAATTGGCAAAGCGTTGGACAGTATCCAGGTGAGTAATAGATAAGTTAAAGGAGGGCAATTGATACATGCATGCATGCATACGGTTTGTGTACGATCATTGTCCTGAATATATAGCATTACTACTGTAGTGCATCAGTATAATAGCCCTTGCATATGTACCACTAACTTCTGATTGTACGACTATGCTTGTGGGTGTGGTCTTTGTCATGAATAATTTGGGGGTGTGGTCAATAACTAATGTGTCTACTGTTGTTATGGAATTACCTAATTTTTTTTCTATTAGTATACATGGCCAGTTGTAGTGCCACATGCAGTATACAATATGAGTCAATCCCATTTACTGATGAAGGACTGTTCTACCATTCACATGACTATGGAATCACTGTCATTATACCACCTGGAGCTGTACAAGGACCCGCTGTACTACAATTTGGGGCTACTCAATTACTACAGGGTTTCAAGAGTGAATTAGGTCCGGATTGCTATCCTGTGTCTCCATTTGTATGGATCCATACTGAACCAATACTTACCAAACCAGCTGAACTATATATACCTCACTGTGTTGATACAACAATGGATGATGATACGGAAATCCATCTACTTACTAGAAATCATCAAGAAAGACCGTTTAAAATAAATGACAGAATTGTAATATCTGTTAATGCAAATGTGGCCAAATTGATCTCCACCCATTTTTGTTCCCTTTGTCTGGTATACCCAGTTCCTCCCAAAAAGAGGTATCAGTTGATCTGTGCAAGAAAGGAAATAGATGACAATACAGTTCACTGTGATATCAGTGTATTGTATACATGGAAGTGTTTACAGGTATGTTTATCCACATGTCTTAGTTCATTTGATTCGAAGATTCGTTTTCGTTGACATTAATTGCATTTACTGTAGTCACAAATAAAAGTGGGTGGGCGGTGTATAGCCTTAATTAATAAATTTAAATGCCTATCAAATGAGCAAATCCAATCAACAAGTGACTTTAGTATAAATATATCACGCATGACTATACTTGTCATATATTTAAAGCATAATTATTGTTTTATATTAGACCTATAAAAGAAATCACGAAGGATGTGAAATAACACAAAAGCCAATTCCATCTAATTTTGGGGAGTTAAGAATCAGTGTCAACTTACCTGCTTACTCAGGATGGCAGTGGCGCTACAGAGACTTGCAGTTTAAAGTAGACAATGTAAGTTTATACACCTATACTTTTTTTTAAAGCAGTAATATATAATAATTATATTCATTGGGCTAATTAATGATAATATAATTTACAGGATATCGATCACACTCGCACTAATGTGTATGCATGTATACATGTTTATGCTTAATTGAACACAAGAAAATCTCAGAACCTGCCCACGCCCTCTTCTGCACACAATACAAAATGAGTGGTAGCAAGATCTCAAGGTGATCAGTGTTCTTGGAAAGCATGAAAGCAATTAGAAGACAATTCAAACAATACAAGATGGAGTAAATAAAATGCTCACAGCCCTTGCTTACATATATTGCAGACATCGATGGCCATTTGGGGTGGAGAAAGTGGTTTCTAATAATGCTGCTAAATCAGCAAGAACATGACCTTGAGACCTTGCTATCAGGCCCTTTTGTACGTTTCGCTAAACCACTTGTCCTTTGTGTGAGGAAAAGGGCGTGGTACGTATCCAGGCTATCCTACACCAATGATGTGTATAGAGTATATAAAACTATAATAATGTGACCCCTATATATAATTTCAGATAAAAGAGAAGGAAGTTGATTTCTATAAAGTACTTGAAGTGAATCCAGGTGATATCACTGATGACGATGTCGAAACATTACAGCACTATGAAGAAAACGGCATATATCCTCCAGGTTTCAAGTTATCATTTAACCATCCTGATTCTCAGCAGACAAAATCAAGCCAAGTGGAAGTTTCGGTCAATTCTGATAGAGCTGAAACAGTTTTTTCCATATCATTTGATCTAAAGGGTAAGTATATAAGTGCATGATTATGCATGTAGTCTTATTTTATCCTAATCATGTGGCTATTCATGTAGGTGCGGATCATAATGAAACAGTCCATCATTCTCCACTTGATACAGATATGGATACGTCTAGTTTGGCGGACTCTGCTTATTACAGTTACCGTGGCAATAAAACAAATGGTGAGTTTCAAAGAATTAAATATCACTAATGAGATCAAAATTTAAAGTTGGCAGATTATCAATTTTCCCGGCTTGCTCACCCGTAAACTTGTTCATCATTACTATAATGATGTATTTTTAGTCGAATATTAAGACCAATTTAACCTATTAGTTAACAGTAAATGTCAAATGACAGACAATAAATTGCTTGATGGGGTCCCTGAGTTCATCTGTTAGTATAATTTAGCCTATTTCATGCAATAGCTTGATATATGTTAATAAATTATTTTTTTTCATACATATCATATAGGATTTGATTCTGATGAATGTGCGTACAATATAGCGGGCCGTTTCAGAAATGATTTGGCACATAAAAAAGAAAAAGGTAAATTAATGGATTTGTATTTATGCATGACATAATTATGATACTTTACGTTGATTGTTTACAGATAGACTAGTGATTAATGCTATGACATTCCTGCAACCCAGGATATCACCTGATTATTTCAAGTTTGGCCATTTTCTTGGAATATCCATTCAAGTTCTACAGGGTATTGAAGAAAGCGTCGGTCACATACCAGAACGCTGTGTAAAGAACATATTACTTCATTGGAGGAAAACATCAAAGGACGTCTCTAGCAAGGCCATAGCCAATGCTCTTGAGGCATCTGGATATCCTCTCCTGGCAGCCATAGCAAGCAATCACTTTGACAGCACCGCTGCTTTATTCTGTTCTTTGTGTGACAAACCTCATGGGGAAAGAACAAGTGATACTGAATCACTAAGTCAACTGTTAAATGGTAAGTTCTAATAGACATTTATATGTAGCTGAATATTTGAGTCATTTACTTGTTTTATGTATAATTGTAATAGACATTGCCGTATTTGAAAAACAGCCGAATTTGGCCGACTTAGATAATTTGGTGGCTGCCCGTATTCCTGCCAGGTGGAGAGAATTCGGTGTTCAGTTAGGAATAGAACTGTCTGAAATGGAAGCCATCAAAGTAAAGAATCTCGGAGATTGCAAACTGTGTTTCATAGAGCTACTTGATTTATGGCGGCAAAGGCGTGGCTCAACAGGTCATTACACATGGTCAACAGTTATCAAAGTACTGCACTCACCCAGTCTCAAGGAATATTTACTGGCTGAGAAAATTTATAAATTTTGTTTACGTAAAAGTTCATCAGTTTTGGAATCGCTAGTGTAAGAATCAATTCCAGCAGCTACATGAATAATTATTGTATTCGGGTTTTTACTATTATATGAGTTTATTTATTGAAATACTGAGGTTTCTTCTGATTTTACAAAAGTTCTACTGCATGAAGCTGAAGGAAAAATAATGCATGCATACTTACATATAAATGGGGGAAAATAAATTTATGTTGCCTACCAATCATGAACTGCATGAAGAGCCAAATTGCTATAATAAGATGCAGTACTGTACATCATCCATTATTACAACAGTACTGCTCCTTATACACACAGACATTGTATCAGAAGACACATACACATATGGTGAACGAAGCGGGGATCCATTACTAAAAGTATAGGCTTTTATGTATATCTGTTGTATATTGGAACTACTTATACTCACGTATTACATATCACGTACTGGGTGGGACCATGTAGGAATACAAAACGGTGTATGGGCAAAGCTCGTGATAATGAAGCTACACTAGCTGTAGGTGGGGCTATCATAGTGGCTAATAATGCGGAGAATGACATAACGATTATGAACGCATAATGTCAAAGGGAAAGAGTGCAAATTGCCCACACTGTAATTGAGTTTTTATTTAGCAAATGGTTGTTGGCAAATAAACTATTTTTAGACACATTTGACTCTGCCTACTGATACTTGCAAAGGGCTATTATTACAAAGAATAACTAAAAATATGATTGCTCTCTCCATCCACATCTTGATTAACTCATAGGTTTATTAATTAATTTAATATTGATTAGGACTCTGGCATGGCTGCTTTAGTTAGGCTTTAAACTCTTTTGGGACTGAATTAAAACAGGAATGAGTCTTAGAGTAAGAGGTGGAGCTCAGTTTAAGATTGCTTTGTCAAGCCATGAACTAATTAATTATGCATAAATAATAAAAGGGCGGGGGCTGGAAAAGAATTACGTCAAGGGCGTAGACCTAATGTGTAGTTCACACAGCAAAATTTGCTCTTCGCACTAGAGCCCTTTGTCAGTTTGCTAAAGCACACTAGCAGAAGCGATTTATGTTTTGCATATAATTATATTCCCTCAACCCCTCGAGATGAGTTGGATAAATATCGGTATTCTCCTTGTCATAAGTTTTCTACCAGTTATCACTAATGGTTAGTTCAAACAGATTCTTTCTATAGTGAGTTTAGATATTTCCTTATTTATAAGTGTTTTTTTTCTGATAGCTCACTGTATGATATTGTAACACTTTGTTTTCCAGCAGCAAGTAAATTGTCTCGCATGCATCAGTCTCAGTAGCCACACCCCCATACAGCATTGAGTTGAATGAATAGTTCACTCAACGATTTTTTTTTGCGTGTGCGTGTGTTGTGTGAATATAACTAAGTACAAACATATGGCAAAAATGCAGTACATTATAATTACCTTCTATTAGAGCAAATTCCAAAGATATTTGTATCGAATGCCCTCGTCAATATTGGTAGCTCAGCTACCTTGGTCTGTAACATCAGTTTTCATGACAAAACTCCACTAGCAGCTGATATAAAATATACCTGGACACCAGACAATGGACATCAAGTGGGAGACGTAGAACAAAATGGAAATGTCTTAACTTATAACTACCGAATAGAGCCAGTATCAACCACTAATGCAGTACAGTACACATGTTTAGCTTTCATTACTACATCATCTATAATTCTAACTGGAATTGGGACGGTGTATACTGCAGGTATGAGCTATTGTGATATTAGTAGCACTCAATTAGGTATAATAGAGTCATACTGTTGTGAAATATTGGGTACTAATGATAAATTATGGGTGTGGCTTATGGTTAAGACTAGTATTAATTTTATGTGCGAATTCAGTTTGCTTTAATAATTTTTTATGTTCTTTTCCTACCAGATATGATCCAGTCTCCTCCTAATACTAGTGTAGTACTGGACACTACACCATACAATGTCTTCACTACTCAATGTACCCTAACCTATTACCCTTATGACGCCCCTGCCACGCCTACTGTTAGTTTCAGCCTCACTAGTACTAATCCAGGTGATAGTGACTCACAGGATGGTTTATTGAATATGACCAACCAATTGGTTAGCACATGGGGTATAACCGTTGCAGCAACTAAACCAAACAGTGAAGTAACATATCAGTATACCTGTCACGCAAAAGTTAATGTTAATGGCGTATCCGGTATTGTTGATCCAATAACAGTACAGAGCAATACTTCCACTGTAACTGTCAGAGGTATAACTAAAATTATGAAAGCAATCAAGTAGTGTGCTTTAATTTATAATGCAATGTACTATGATTATTTGTATGTTGATATCCATTAATTCACATAATTATACTTCAATATATAATGGTCATTTGTACGTATATTGAGACATTTATGTAATCATGCATTACAAACTTCCACTCATCCAGGTCCCACTAATCCTATATCAGCTGTACAATTGGAACCCTCTGATTTATTTGATACCATGGTAACTATACAATGGATAATACCTCATGTCTCATATACTCCTGAGATATACATCGTCCATTATGGACTGGATCAGGATAATCTGAACATGATGTCCGAGCCTATAACTGGATATATCAATGGTGGTTCATTCTTGACTGATGAAAATCTGAAATACAAGGTGACCCTTCAAGACCTGATCAAAACTATCCAATACTGGTATTGTGTGAATTCCACTAATACAGTGGGTAGTAATGTATCTGATATTGGTACCTTCATAGCAGCTGAAGCAGGTTGGTTAATTTAATAGATGGGTAGTTCTTAAATATATAATTTATCTGTACAGTCCCAGAACCTCCTCGTGATTTCATGTTAACAACGGTATCAGCGTTTATACTGAGACTCACTTGGGATGAACCAGCAGTAACCAATGGCATTATCCTCTATTACAACTACTCCTGCTTTGATACTAACAGCTCAACAGATATCAACAGGATTGGTTCTACTGGACCCAACACTCTTACAGCTGATATAACTGACCTACAGCCCCATATTGAATATATATGTAATCTATTTGCATCCAATAGTGCTGGAACTAGTAAACATGCAACAGCCATTGCAGTCACTAGACAAGCTGGTATAGTTTAATAAGAGTACTTCTTAATCAATCATTCTTTATAATGCTAAGACTGGGGAAGATGGAATGGGTTTTTTTTTTGTGTATAATAACTCTTACGTACATTTTTTACATTGTTTTCCTGCATTTTAGCTCCATCTGCTGTTAGGGGCTTGTCTTTTGAAGCCATTAATAGAACAACCTTTAGTTTAAGTTGGAATATGCCAGAATTCTCTAATAATGGAATCATTACTAATTACAGTATTAAAGTAATTGATTATACTGATGGTTCAGTGGTAGAGCAGTATAATACTGGAGCTCCAGTGACCCGCATAACAGTATCAGGATCATTCTGTAAGTCAATATTATTGAACTCAGTATTACACATTAATATTGTCCTCTGTACAGTAACTGGCATTCCATATTATGTTGATGTGACTGCCTTTACTGGTGGAGGGGAGGGGCCTAAAGAAAGGGTTCTTATATTCACTGAAGAAGGAAGTAACTATGTTGATATTGGTTATAATCTTCTATATGGAATACTATTGATGAATTCTCTTTAGAGCCTGCTCAAGTTCAAGGGGTCATGGTGGAACGAATTAATGAGACAGCAGTCAGAGTATCATGGACACCATTGACATTATTACAGGCTAAAGGATTTTTGGGTGAGAACCACTAGGTGTCTATAGTTAATTTATATGAATTATAGACTGACTGTTAAGTGTTGAAATGTAATTTGTCTACCGGGTTTTTATTATTTAGATAACCTTAAATACAGGGTAAATCTAACACCTGTTGCGGACACAAGAAAACGTCAATCAAATACGCCAATTACCCAATCATTCAGCTCTGATGTATCCAGTGGAGTGATAACAGGTTTAGACACATCCACTACTTATAGTATTGTTGTGGTCGCTGTGGTAAGTGGTCAACCTGGCGATACCTCTGAACCCATCGAGGTTTCCTTTATCCCAACATCACCAAGTAAGCATAAAAAATACAATTAATTTTTATGACTGGACCTTTATAAATGAATCAAACATATATTTCTTTAGCATCATCTCCAGGTGCACTAGTATATAGTACAGTATTTGGCGTAGTCGTGGTTGTACTAATAGTTGCCATAATGGTGATCACTATGGTTGCATGTATAATCAAGATCAAGAAAAGGTTAGTTATAAATCTAAAATACTAACAGCTGAACAGTCTACTATAAAGATTAGTAAACCACCAGTGATAAAGTTTTTTTCATAATATTACACTTGTTTTCTTAAACTATGTCTCAAAATTTAGGAAACATAAGCATCACAATGATAACATTTCCTTACAGGTGTTTTTAAAGCAAAATTCAGGTAATTGCATGATTATCAGAAAAATAGAATTAGTATAAAACTGAACAAGGGGAGGACGGAAAAAATATAGGGCTCAAGTATAGTTTTGTATACTTGGTATATCTTTTCTTAATCTTTTGCTTTCTCTTCAGGTGCTGACGAAATTGATAGTCATTTATATGATAGAATGAAAAGCTACTCCAGCTATCTTGTTGTGAGTGCATGCACAATTGTTGCATGCATGTATGTTGTTGTAGCAACAATATTGCTATTCACTACATGTATTCTGTACCGGGTCATATCAGCGCACATAGTGCATATGTTAAAATTTTTAAACGAGTACGTATTGAAAGGTTAAATTCCCTATTACAATGCTTGCCAGGCTTGCAATAGTAACGTTATTAATGACATGTAAAGTGTTATATTGTTTTGTAGATTTTCCTAATAATATAATACAATGGTTAAGCACCGTACCCCAGCCGTGCAATTATTTTTATAATTGCACTCTGAAAAAATAATTGCACTCAATTTTTTTAATAACTTTTAATAACTATATTATTAATATTTAATAACATGGTTTCTTGTGCAATTCTGGGAAATAATT
>JAYJLX010039780.1:0-13995 GCA_036873525.1 Chalinula nematifera
CAAGCGCCTTTAATGGAGTGTCAGTGAAGTTCTACTATCAACTATTCACAAAGTTCTTGAGGTAACACACACACACACAAACCAACTACTATAACCCTCCGCCCACGCTCGGGTTAATAATTCTTTCACAAGAAAATAGTAGAAAAAAAGATATTCAATTTTAAAGTTACTGTTGCCTTCTGTTCTAATTTTGTTTCATTGAAGGAAAAGACCATTACAACTGCACCAAACAGGTAACTTTTTCATTTTGTTACTTTCCTGTACTTGTTCCAAAAGCTTCTAATTTCGTCAAAATAATCCCACGAGAAGGCCGGAACTTTGCAATTTTGCTTCAGAAAATTCGTCAAAAAAATTAAAATAGCCATGAGCCTATAGTTCACAATATGACGCTAGCACGACGTTATGTTGACGTTGGAATAACATTCCAGTCTATTCCAATGTAAACGTTGCATCAAAAAGGTCAAATCGCCCATGCAATGTCGCGTAGTGTCACATTGTGAACTAGACTTTACCTCTCACAAATGTTTTTGTCCGGGGTTAAAATTTGTTCTATATAGGTCAAAATCAATGCATGGTGACAATTAATTGTCCTAGCGTGATCTCGCTATCTTTTTCAAGTTCTTATAGCCAGTTATGGAGAATTGATCTCACTTTTCTTTTAGCCATTATGAAGAATTGACTTTTTTTCTTTCAGCTGACATGAAATAGCGTATAAAAGTGTGTGGAACACTACAGACAACACGCTATTGTTACAATGGCAAATATGGCAGGAATGGCTGTTGATTCAGGTGATATAGTAGAAGAGCTGTACAGTATTTATCTCACAAAGAGTATCCAGAGGGATGTAGCAGTAATCAAAAGAGACAAATACGCAACAAAACTGAAAAACTTGTTGTGAAGGATGGGGAAGTTTACTACAACCCAGGAAAGGGCAAAACTGTAAGTATTTTAAAATTCGAGTTGTACTTCCTCCTTTAATTTCATTTTCAAAGGATACAGATGGTGAAGTATATCACATCCAAGTTAGAGCAGCAAAGGATTGTTCACTCCGCTCACTATGACCCGACAACTGGTCATCTAGGTATTCGTAAAAGTGTAGCACGAATGAAAGAAAGATTTATGTGGAAGGGAATCTGGGATGACGTTAAAAATATGGTAGGTATGACTTGCAGCAAAAAAATAAACTGCATATAAAAGTTGTCTTGTATTTATTGACAATCACACCAGTGTACATCATCTATGTATGTGTTTAGTTGCATATACACTATGGTTTAAAACTGTACGTATAGGCTTAATATATACATATTCTTATATATCCTTTAGATCACTAACTGTGATGAGTGTCAAAAGGTGAATAAAAATCCAATTGCGACAGTCCCAGAGCTTCATCCAGTACTCATTCATCACCCTTGGTACCATATGTTGGCATAGACATGTTCATACGCCTGATCACCCGTTAGCAGGAATGGCCATTGGTTTGTTCTGACTCTGTCAGACTATTTTACAAAGTGGGAGGAAGCTGTGCCGCTGCCTTCAAAATGTGCTAAAAGAGTAGCCAAGACCCTTTCAAGTTACATTTGAGGGATTAATTATGTTCATACTATTAATATATCAACAATTGTATAGATTTTTATGAGGATGGGACTAACTGAAAGTGGTGACAAGTGATCAAGTAGGAGAATTTAGGAGTGAATTAAAACAGAAAATCATGAAGTTGCTAAATACCAGAAGACATTACATCACCCCATTATCCCATATCATCCACAGGTTTTCATACTTGCATTGCTGGCCTTTTAGTTTACAGAATTTGTCCGCTTTATATTTAGGCTAATGGCTGGACGAGAGGTGAAATGGTACATTAAAGCAAATGATTGTGAAATTCATTGCCAACAAGAAAGAGAGCTGGGACGAATATCTAGACACATGTGTTTTTGCCTATAACACAGCAAAGCATGAATCTACTTTGTATACGCCATTTGAACTAAAGTTAGGGAGGAAGGCAACCATACTGCTTGATTTGGAGTTTGAGACCAAGGGTGTAGAAGAACTATTAACTGAGTTTTAACAATGTACTTCGAAAGATGCAAGTTGAAATAATGTGTGTTCAATTAGTAATTTTATAAATTCATTTTACATATACATGTAGGATGACGTCACTTCACTTACTAAAACCAGACAGGAATTATTCCAAACAGCTAAAACCAATGTGAAATGTACGTGCACAGCAACAGGATAAGGAACAGTATAACATAAAACACAGCAAAGTACAGAAGTTTGTAGTAGGTACATAAGTCCTACAAAGAGACTTTACCCGTAAAAGAAGTAAAGGAGGAGGGATGGATTATAAATGGTTAGGTCCACATGCTATAACTAAAGATCTCAGCAAGGGGTTTTATTCTCTATGTTGTGTCAACTCTGGAATGTTCAAGTCATCAACAAATGGTAAAAAAATACCATCTAATCCATTTCGTTCATCACTGGTACAGTGGCAATAACAGCTAGATTAATAGCTTTAAGCTGTGATCGGTACTTTGGATGAATGTTGCAAAGACTATAAAAAATGATCCCCACTTTGTGTTGTTTCATATGTGAACCTAGCACGTTACACAACTCCACTTCATTGTAGTACACTATTATTTGCAATGCATACGCATCACTTGAAAAAAGAGGATGTTCTTTGAACACTGTCCCATCACAATAATCTTCGAGTAAATTATCAGAACGAACTCTACTACCACACATCTTAATCTCTTTTACAACCGTTTCGTCTTTTAACAACTGCTCAAGCGACTTAATAATCACTTGGTTTTATCCAATAAATTTACGTTATTTACTTTGTATAAAGTTACACATGCTGCAATGTGAACCCACTGCAACGTGAAACCCACGATTACATGAACACTGGTCAGCACCGTCAGTATCGTGTTTCATTATATCACTAACTGCTGAAAAATCTTTACAACAAATAATCTGAATTTCCTTATGAACACAAATTAGTTGGCTTAATTTTTTACGAGGATGAGTTTTTGTGGCACAGCTGCATGAGCGAAGTGGTATATCTAGATGTAGATAAATCTCGAATGTTTGTTGTTCGGCAGGTGGCAGTGCTGGTGTTGCTGTTAGTAAGTATTCAGAGTCATGGAGTGGCTGTACTAGTGATTGCGGGATCAACTACTCAAACATAGTTTACCTATCGTACTATAGTAACTGCACAAGGACGCAGCAAAATAACATGTATTTTTCTATAGCAATGAGGTTGTACGACAAAATAGTGCTAATCCATGCTGATGGAGGAAATCAACATTTTGTTTCTTATAACGTTAGATGAATTGACCTTGACATGTGAAATCACAATAACAGTGTTTTGAGCTATAGATAAGATTCTATACCAACTGGAATACATAACATCTTTAGTCTCAGAATATGTAACACATAATGAAGCCATCAATTTACTACTCTAATGCACTTATTCCAGCAAGTCTCAGAATATGTAACACATAATGAAGCCATCAATTTACTACTCTAATGCACTTATTCCAGCAGAAATGCATCGAAGGCTTGCATTAAAACTCTCAAGTTATATATTTGAGAGATATGGTGGCGCATGTAAACTTGTGTTGTTTACCAGGAGGCTCCAACTTGGCCAACCTATATAGCTCATCAATAAAGATACCAAATGCAGTAACTTTCCCTGACACAAAGCTGTTAACTATTGAGGTGTATTCTGGGAAGAAAAATGCATCATCTATTACAAAAGTGGTTTAAGGGGTAATCAACTGCATATATTCGCCAACTCATGTTTTAAGATGCCAATATTGATACATTTACAGTATTTACCTTTCCAAACTTCAGTAATGTTAGTAACTGTCAAGTCTGTGAATTCTGAATTATTTTTTATATTGCCCAACAACTGTTCCGGTTATTGAAGTAGGTCAAAAACTATGATTATTAAGCCTCGGTAGCAAACTATCATGGACCACCATTAAGCTCGATTTCAAATAGAATATTGATAAAATTTTAATGCTACTGAACTTGGTATAATTTAGTGCAACAACCAGCTGGTCCGCCTAGCCAATCAGCATTAGTAATTGATGATCAACAATTTATCCCTAAGAGGCCTGCTGGGTCAATGTCATCTCATTGATTTCTATTTATGTACCATTTGTTGCAAAGCTCACGCAATATTGTATATCAGGAATTGTGACTAGAACACAAGATGCTAATCTCACACGCATGAGGACTCTAAATTCTTTTCATCATAGAATTTTCTAGACATACACATGTATGGGTTACCTTTTCATTCTTTTTTTTAATTCTTATTTAGTCATATATATAACATGAGAGGTATTAGGTATACGTTACCAAAGACTAAAATATCATTGATATTGATTGTGAAGGGGAGTCAAATTTAATAAATGTGTTCAATGATTACAATGAAGTTTGTATGTTATGGAGGAAAATGCACTCTATCAATGAAGCCAGCAAGGGCGTCTTCTAAGGGTTTACTGGGGAACCTCCCACTCTCGTCCATGCTATGTTTCGCTACTGAATGGAAAAGTATTAGCAACTTTGCTTTACTCCCTGGATCTGTATTTCCTCATTGTATTCCATGTTAGAAACGATACTGTCATTGAGGAATGAAAATTCAACACCTCAAAACACAGTTCCCCTCAAAACACAGCTGGAGAAGGCTCGTTTATATCCACAGTGTCAGGTTCGTATTTCTATTGGCATTACTAATGCCCCGAATAACTGTAACTATTATAATTATTCAAGACCCTGAGTAAACTTTTGCAACTTAAGGTTAATTTCTTTCTTCCATTTTTCCTTCCTTTGTGTACCACTTCATCTTTCATTGCTCTCTGATGTTCACCTAAAGTCTGCCACCTCGATCGTCTGTCTACGTCTCTTATAGAACAAATAGATGTTGCTATTTAATTCGCTTCCATTGAAGCATGAGAGTGTTGGTTCAGACACTTTCTTGCTCTCCCTTCAAGATATTTGCAATACCAGTCTCCATTTATTTGATAACTACAAGCAATTTCTATTATTGTGCATATTACTACATGTACAGCACAGAATGTTGTATTGATGATCGGTGTACATTATCTCAATTTTAATTTTTACAGAATGATTCTCCTCCTCCGATTCCTTGCCTACCTTCTCATGTTTTTTTTAAAAGCCGATGCATCACACAACAAAACTTGATGTTATTTCTGGGTAATTATATGAATATGTGTGGGGACTAATCTTTTCATACCTAAATTCTGTATCCAAAAATCTGAATAATTTGCTTAGAACATTTATGAAAAAATTTTTTTTGCAATAAAATAGTTATGCAGTATATATAGTATGAGTGCGAGGACTATATGGCTAACATAGTACACGAGCCCTGAGATATCGGTCCGAGGTGAATTTTTTTGAGTCTCATACAGGATTTGAAGTTTGAAAGAAGACATCAAAAGTTGAGACAGAAAAAGAGAAAGAAAGCGGAAGAAAAAAAAAAGCCTGAGGCAAAAGCAGGATCAGATAAAATTGCCAAGCCCTTTAAGAAAAAGGAATCGAAGAAAGATTTTGAGGAATTGTGAACACTTCTCAAAAGTAATTTTCGACACAGATCTACTGGACTCTGAATTCGTATCATCGTCGATAAAAAGTTGTGATAGTCGAGAATCTTCAAGTTTGAGCTCATCATCCAAGGACGAGGAGCCTGGAGCCCTGATCAGATAAGATAACAAAAGCATTGAAGCATTTGATGTCACTATGCTCCTCCATAATTCCCTTTGTTTTTCTCTGCATTTAGTGTACATACCAGAACCTAAAACTTTTTTTAAATAGCTGCAATAACGCTCCATCCCACATATGGGACTGTGGTGGTAGGAGGGGGGTACTGTTGGGTGTGTCATGGTATTGGCGATGCGCTAATTGACAACATAGGTGCCAGTATCACGGCAATAGAACTCTATTGACATCATTGGTTCAGGCAGAGCTCTAATTTCAGGTACCATTTTTCTTTCTTTTTATATCAACAGTCGAACAAAGTATTTATTGAGTGGAGCAGAGCCTACATGAGGTCAGTACTTAACATTGTAAATAATGAATTATTCATTCATCTTTTACAAACTTCAAAAAAGTAGCTGGAACAAAATTGCACAAAAGAAAATTGCCCATCTTTCTGTTAGTATGAGCCAGCTGCATGAATACAGTCATAATGAGCTCACACCAGTACGTCAATGAGAGCAGTAGTACACGTTTCCAGGCAGGGTTTCCTGCAGAAATTTGATAAAGCGCTTACTAACATGTAAATGTAGCATAATGTGGATAAATTTTTCATGAAAATCAGCCATCTAGACCCAGTCGAAAATGTAGCTGTTTGCTGAGTTTGCTTGTGGGTTAGACAATGACTGTGAGCATCATCAGTATCGTGCTTAGTTACAGCCAGCAGCTGACATACCACAAACTCACCAAGGCTCCGTATTAGCCCAAATGACTTAATTAGCGTTTCCTTATAATTTCCTAATTGCTTATTTACCTCCTCCGATGACAAACCTTGTGGCACTTATGCTTTGATGTATAGGAGCACAGGGGAGTGTCAACTTCCAGGTCCAGTTAAGGTGGATACATCAGGTTGTCTAAAAGGTAGCTAATCCCAAATGAGATCAAGAGAGTTCTCCAACAATATTAAGAAGGAGGCCACTAATGTTGTAATACAAATACGTTCATTGACTTCTGGGTGACAGATTTACACTTTTAGTTTAGTCAATGCAGTTAGTGACTAATGTATACGTGCTTAACTTGTTAGTCCAGCCAGACTACGCATACACTACCAGGCAGGACACTTCAAACAATGGACTTTTGTTCGAAACAAATTTTTTTATCCTCTATCCAGGTATCACTCAAAATTGTCACCAGTAGTACTAACAATGTCATGGAAAGTATTGAGTCAAACGGTATGGAGTTATTACAGCTTACAACACTACAACGAAAAATGAAGAGCTGCTGATTCAGGAGATGCAAACCCTTGGGTTCATGCACTTTTTAGCAAGAAGTAAATCGATTGATTACAGTGAGTTGATACTAGACGAATGCATTGCATTATTTGGGGCGACCCTTCGCGACCATCTACAGTAATCTACTTTACATACTTCATTCATTGACTAATTAATTTTGGGCTGTTTGTTAATTGTCTCCAAAAAAAAAGAGTGCATGGGAGCTATAGGGCCTTGCCAGTGACACAAGACTGTTTCACTTAGGTCATCAACAAGAAAAGAAATCGAAACAAAGTAGTTTTCCTTCTATTATTATAGCCAAGAATTCAAGCATCCATCTTGAGCATGCATGCCAACCATTTCCTGACTGCTTTATGATTTCAAAGACAAAAGAGATTCATGTAGTTGTCTAAGTAGATACACATTATACTCAGTACAATCATTGAAACACCAAGAACTGCAGTTTCGAGTCATGAGGCTGGAAATCATCGAGTGCTAAACTGATTGTGTACGGTGTACTTGTGACTGATCATTTCATGAAAATGGCTCTTAGAAGTTGAAATTGAAAAACCTCACAAAGTGATAGCGAGCACAGCTGTGTAAATGATGGATCAAAATCTGCAACACCAGTTTGTATTCCAGCTTTGAATCCGCTACCAAACATGCAGCTGACTGTATAGTTTTAACAGATTTCTTGAGAATACAGCCAACAGACAGTCATTTAGATAGCTGACTTTATTTAGCCATTGTTCAAACTTACTTAGGCGTGATCTGATAACACGTGTTTTTGTGAATTTACGGAAGTAGAAACAGAATTTTTCCGTAATTTGGTCGACCAATACAAACACACACCACTTTCGACTAGTGTGGGGCTTGCTCAGGCTCGCCCCAAATAGGTGTTTTAGCTGTCCTCAATCTACCAAAATGGCACAAAACTGCTACTTACAGACTGTAACAAAGCATTTTATAGCCTGATAATGGAGTGTTTAAAAAGTTTAACTCTTAGCATTCAGTGGGCTCGTGTCCAGGTATTGGAAAAACTTACTTCTATGTTTACTTGTTCCTACATCTACTGAAGGAGTCTTCAACAACTAAGTTTACGAAGTTACGATAATTTTTTTTTTTGGTCTAATGGTGCGGTTCCATACTCCACCAATCGGCAAAATATTGCCTTATTGTGCAGAAAATAAATTGTTCTTCTACTTTATCTGTCAGTGTTGGCAATAATGCCACATCATTTGATTTACATATCATCACCAAGCAGCCAAATTAACACACAAAATTTTGCAACTACTACATTGTACGTGGAACCATGGTCAGATGAAAAGATTAAGTTTGGTTTCGATTATATTAATAAAGCAAATCTTGTGTCTGATGCAACCTACTGTATCTTTCTTGAAAAGAAATATAAAGATTAGTCTCTACAGCACATGCCTGGATTCTATGCCAGAAATTAGATTTACTGGAGGAGGGGATATCACCATTTTTATTATTTCAGAATCTCTTAACTGGGTAAGGCCTTCTACAAGCGCTATTATAGTAGCACAGTGCCCAATAGAATGTTAGAGCATGTTGGGGAATAATCCAAACTATGCTATGATGGATGAGGGCAGGTGACCATGCAGGAAGCTCCTTCAATTTATACTATTATACTATTATAACTACTGGTAATACATCATTGAAGCTTAACTGTGGAAGTGGCTCAGTATGTGCATTAATTCTGAAGGGACCGGGAGTGGCACAAATAATGTCATATCATGTATGTACGTACATAAGTCATTATTACCCTGAGCATGGGCAAAGCCTGCAAGTGTACGTGTTACAGAAAAGTTCACTTTAGATGGTCAATGCAAAGCTTTCATAGGTGATCTTCATTTTGCCATTGTTGTTGACTTGTCTTCAGCCTCTCCCTGGATTGTGTGGTAAGTGGTAAAATGTGTTTGAGCTTTTTGGATTGATAGGTTAAGCTTTGAATGCTTAACTCATCTTCAGCCTTTTCTTGGATCGTGCATGTGGTAAGTGGTGAAATGTGAGCTTTTTGGATCGATGGGTAAACTTTTGAATGAATTTTTTTTGTTAAATCTCGCATTACTTTTATTTACTTGTCAGTATATAGGAACTGCTTCATTACATGAAACCCATTCTCTTGATGTTCCTAACAACTTGTGTGGGTGCCTATTATTCCTTTTTAAATCAACATCAAATGTGTGTAATTAAGCAAGCATAGACCTCATAGTTAAAATGCCTTTTGTTGTACTTTTCTGTATCTTGCCATTAATCCTTTAAATAATTCTCCAAGTTTACAAGCTTCACTTATGACTTGACTGAGAGTACTTGATTCCAGACCAACAGGAGGTACATAACCTTGTCATATAAAACCACAAAATTAATTCTTACACTTAATATGCGGGTGTTGGCTACCTCTGAGCAACAGTTTTACAGACTGTCTCAGTGTAATCCTGTACATCTTATGCAAGCATATCAACTCCTTCATGAGTTAAATGATGTTCACATGTGGCTCAAAGAAGAAATGAAGCATGATGCCAATTATCTACAGGCAGCAATTGACTCATTTTCCTCCTAGCCTCGAACACTCGTGTCATGATCATTGCTACCTTGCATCCCCTTCTCATTGTTATTCCTTTCATTCTCAGGGTGCTTTTTATGCACATGCTTTCTCAATGATTCCCAGTTCTATAGGAAACTCTGCAGTATATTGCTATTGTTTCTGCATAAAGTTTTGTGTGCTTTATTAGATCTTGGTTTCTAAAGCACTTAAAATTGCAGGAAGAACATGAAAACACCATAACATGTGTTTCTTCATCCATACTGCTGGTTAAAGCCTGTACTATTAATACCCGTGCAGTCTAAGCTATGGATAAAGTGCATACCCAGCCACACCCACTGAGATGATATGATTTATACAGTGCTATTGCATGAGTATCAATCTCGTGAAAATATTAATTTTAGTAGCCTGAATTTGTTACTGCTTAATCGCTTGGTGCGGTTAAGCTAGTTAGATCTAGTAATGGAGAAGCTAGCGATAGATCAAGTTTGCAGTTTATTGAGACAGAACAGAATCCCAGAAGAAACATTTGATACTTTAGCTAGTCAGTCAATGTCAAAATTCAAACACCACATTATATATAATACAGATATCTACTTCACTAAAATGCTTGAACTTTTTAAAATTTCACACGTGTACCGCATCGTTTTTGCAAATCAGCATTTTATTTGCAAAAGAAGGTGCGATGATAGTCTACCAATCATATAGCGGTATCATGAGTTTTGTATAGTTAGCTGAACTACATCAGAATAATAATATAATTTGATCTAATTTTGTTTATACTTTCAGAAAGAAGTGACACAGCAGCGACCTAGTACTAGTGACGGCCCTTCAAGTGATTTGAATGTAAAGCAACTTATAGATTTCAATACAGACATTAAAGAGTTGAAAGTTTCCCTGAAAAATTTAGGTACATGACAGTAACTTTTCCAGTACAATTATTTTGTTCTGCACAGAGCTTTCAAAAATTATACATTTTGTTTTTCTTGCTGTCATCACTGTGACTGAAATAAGAATAATCGTTCAAAGACTATAAGCAATAGTACAAGGCAGAATTCCAGGAACAAGAATCCCACGTGAGGGCAGTATGGAAACCTCCCACATGTCAATGAAAGACTGGGAAGGTTAGAATATTTTTCTCATCAAGTGATGTATCAATATCAGCCGCTGCTACCCCTCCTCCATTGCAGCACAACCCCACTCCTCAGCAGGTGATGCATGCATTTGATTGAGTTCACCACCATCCCGGCACTCATTTCCTATAATAATCAAGTTCATCACTATCCCGACCCTCAGCTGTACCCTCACCTTCCTCCAGTCAATCGCGTTTTATCACTATCTTGACCCCCACCTTCTTCAGCAAACAAATTTGTCACTATTTTGATCCTAAGCTGCACCCTGACCTTCCTCAGTTCCTCAAGATCACCATCCCAACTGTCAGCTGTACCTCATCTTCCTCCTGCCAATAGAGTTTATCCCCATTATGACCTTCAGCTGCACCTCCGTCTATCTCTTAATCAAATCTATTACGTCAATCAAGTTGTTCCAACATGCATGTACAACGTACAGTTTTAAAATGCATGCATGTACAATGTACAGTTTTAAAACCCTATTTACATTTATAGATAGGTCAACACCTCTAATAAACAAAAGGACATTCAGTGCTGAAGCCATTATTGCTAACCAAGTTTTAGAGCTCCCAACCAAAGAAATGGCAACATTGAAATTGCTTGTATCATGGTAATGTGGAGCAGTACCTAAACAAATAGCAACATTGAAATTGCTTATATCCTTAAATGACGATAATGTGGAGCAGTACCTAGTCTGTATGCTGGTTCACTACCAGAACCCAGTCCACTGTCACTACCAGAACCCGGTCCACCGTCACTACCAGAACCCGCTCCACCATCAATATCATAAACCCGTTCCATCAGCCATTCTACCAATTGCTCCACCAGGTAAATCCCAACCAGCATGTCGCTTCCTATGTGCCACTCACGCCAGCACCACCATACAGGAATATGTAATTTTGTGATTTGCGAATAAATGGGGAAATGCACAATTTAATTTCGCAAAAACACATGACGAACGTGCATGTGCACAAGTGCAAAGCTAATTAGTAAACTTAAAATTCGCAAATTACAACATTTTTCGTTAAATCGCATAATTTTTTGCCACAAATATTTCTGGCTATACAGTACTATGAAACAAGGTATTCAGAAGGAAATACTTTCCCTGGACGACAATTTCAAATTTTTAATTGCCATAAGATACAATAGGAGTAGTGTCAGAGATTTTGGGCTTATGAGAAGTGGTGCCAAGCAAATAGTCCTAATACTAGCGAAATTAGCATACCTGGATAGTAACGATATCCTGATATCACACATCACAATTTCAGATAGTCTCATTAAAAGCATACTTAAAGTAGTTAAACAATCTATTGGCTGTACTGTTAAACTGACGAAAAACGCAGTTGTAGGATACATATTCGAAGCAATTTTAAGTAATATTTTTCAAAACAATAGTTTTCCTTTTCATTAACTCAAGCATCGTGAGAATTGGAAGCCTGCCTTTTATTTAACAGAAGAGAATTGACTGTACTGATGAAGTACTTATAAAAGGCCTTTTGTAACATGATTTAATCTTAAGAAATACAGAAATACATGTACATGTAATCAAAAGATTCCTCCAGCTTAGCATAGCTGCACTAATCGAACAAAACGCCTAACACATTTTGTCACTAATCATATGATTGAGATAATAGACGGAGACTGGACAAAAACAGCAGCAAAGAAAACTCCACCAGCCAGGCTGCAGAGAAAATTTGAAACACAGGAACCACTGGATCTTTCCATACCGTCTGTCGAAAAGTAAACTGATACCTGCCTTTAATCTACTAATACTTTAATTACTCACTAGTGCACCAATCAAGAACGTATCCCTAATTGCTTTGGTTAAACAACAAATGACAATGTCGCCTGACATAACTGACCAAGAAGTGAGAAAACTAAATTCAGGCCAGATCTTAAGCCACACAACCAACAGTTGCGCATTAATATCAGCATTGCAAGCCATGGAGATGTGTAGATCAAATGTGTGGAGGCAGGGTCCTACAATGAATTACTATTACTATTATTGCAATTGAAGACACGATGGGAAATCACCTGATTGGGAGCAACCATAGCAACAAGATATAACTACTGTTTACAGATCAGTGAGGGGTGGTATGGAAGGGGGGGGGGGCAGGAAGAAGGTTGTATATTTATTGATATTAAATTTTTATTTTGCCAACATTTGCTTTTGCTGGTTAAGCAAGTCTAAGAAAGGTCTCTTGGATGTTCTGAGAGTTTTATGTTTTAAATTTGTCTGCGGCTGGAAAGAGAGAAAAAGAGAAGAGCAAATACTTAAGATTATTGCTTTCATGCCTTTAACTTTACCTCCTACTCGCCTTTATTTTTAAAACTTCTCAACTGCTGAGCTAGTACATAATTGAGCATCTCCATCAAAGATTTACACTCTCTGCTTCGAGGTTATTCAAAATCTCTCTCAAGAAGTTGTTAATGGAGTGAAACCTTAGTTTTCACAATAACAGAGCAATTCAATCAGATATGGTGCTGCCAAGTTACAATAAAAGTCCAAAAAAGCATCGCATGGGCATTTGAAAGAATGATAACTTTTAGATTGTAAAAATGGCAGAGCAACTTCAAATAGACCATATAATTTCTACAATTCCCGCCAATGACTCATCATGAGACCATTGATTGCATCATCAGTTTTAATCGCTGTACTACCAAAGAATTTCCCAACACAAGTAAATAAGCCTTCTCCAATAATGTGCATTCGATTTCGACTCCTTTAAGAGTACGTAACACATGCATGTTTTGCCTGTGCACATCAACAAATAGTAAGGAATATCGAATCCCGTAAAACAAATACATTTGGCCCTTGTGTTATTAACTGCAGAGTCTTCTTCACAGTAGACAGCAGTTTCCTCAAGCATAATTAAACCAAACAATTGCCTTTTAGTTGCAATTGGATATTTTTTGATTTAAAAGTACATAACTAAATCCATGCACTGGGGCTTTGTTGCACAGATGGGATTTCAATACTTGAAGCATTTGGGACCACAGCTTTACATGCTGTACATGTACACAGTATGACATACAAAGTGAACCGTTATTGTTTAGGACTAGAACTTACCATTAAAACATCACTGAACAACAGAAAGTCACAGTTCATTGTATTTGTGTATGCTATGACCTTCCAGCAAAAGCGCTTGTCCAAAATTTTATGCAGTTTAATGGAATTTATGGGTGTGGCTTTTGTGAACAACCAGGAGTCATGGAGTTAGTGACTAATGTATACGTGCTAACTTCTTGTCAGTCCAGCTAGACCATACACTACAAGGCAGGCAGCTTCAAAACAATGCACTTCATGTAT
>JAYJLX010039801.1:0-14842 GCA_036873525.1 Chalinula nematifera
GCCCCAACTGAAACTTCCACAGGATAAGAGAATTGCACCGTAGTTTGGGCTCGAAGGGTCTGCCAGGCACAGTAGTAAGTTTTCACTGTGTTTGGAGTGTAGTTTTTGGTGAACACCAACACTTCGAAGTCAGTGGCACCGGTTTCATTTTTGTATAAAATTGGTATTTCAGAAGTCATTTTAATGGACAGATATAATGTTTCACACTGCATGAAGCCAGTTGGCAGACTATTTTATACCCCTATAGCTTAGATAGTCCCATTTTCCTCCATGGGTGTAACTTCCCATTCAGATCACATATAAGAGGTACCAAATTCCACAAAAATCATACAAGCAAACAAGATATTCCTCAAACATTGTTGAAGATGTCTAACGATATTCCTATTTTGTACAAAAACGAAACAGGTTCCACTGACTTTGAAGTGTTAGTGTTTACCAAAAACTTCAGCCCAAACACAGTTAAGACCTACTACTGTGCCTGGCAGACACTTAGAGCTCAAACAACTGTTGAGTTCAGCTACCCAGTTGAAATACGTGTTGGAGCAAAGTATACCAGTTTTGGTGGCCTACTAAACACTGCTGGACCATTTGTAGCCTCCTTGGGGTCAACATGGGAAATAACACAGGAAAAATCGAATGATACACCTGTTCTACAAGAAGGTAAAATTGAAATATAATGTTTGCTAAGCAAATCTCAAAATATTCTATTTCAACCATACAGTTACTGATGTACCTGCTAACCCTAATAACACAATTGTGATAAAAAACATACAGCCATCAACCTGGGCTGGACGAAAGTTCGATGTTGGTGTGTACAAGGCAGGCAGACTCCTTGTTACAGAGCCTGCAGTACGAACAGATAACCAAGTCAACTTTATGCTTCAGCCCAGGCTTTACTTCACTGTTGCAAGAAACATTCGAATGGGTGATGTCTTCACTTCCCTGGAGTGGTGTAGCTGCCTTACTGAGTTTGACCTCAGTGAATATCCTAATGGAGTCATGGTGACCCTCACCCAACAGCCCGGAGGAGGAAAATATCTCTTCAAGGCTTCAGAATTATAATTAAAGGGGACTTTATATTAGTCAATTTATCAATTATCACCAAATTAATGGTTGGCAGTTGTATCATTACAGCATTTAGTTGTTTTTGAAATTTTCTTCTTACAAATAAAATTGCCAAACGAGTACCGCTAAAAGCAAGAATATGAGTAATCTGGGGTAGGTTAGCGTGTTATGGTTAATTCACATTGTATGCAAATATTACTGACCAATGGATTTATTGATAAACTGTATGTTATAGAGTATATTGTCACAGTGGTATATAAACTGAGATATGAATGGAGGGTGTGGTTCGGCCATGGATATCAGATATCTATGATAGCAAAAACAACATGACTCAAAATAGTAACAGTAATGCATGCATGGAGTAGTGTCATAGAGCCACACCCACCCTCTACTCTACAATGTATGGGAAGGGTCTGGAATACTTGCATTATTGTATCAGAGCTTTCCCAGGATATCCGCAAAAAGCAATTAAAACATCCCTAATAACAAGGCCATCATATCTGTCAGTGAAATGATCACAGTCACTTACTGCGTAACAGGTTAGCAACTTGAATAAACTCAAAACACATTAGATAATAGAGTAATAGTAGGATTTTGAAAAGGCATGGTGGACAAGGTCATTCAAAACATTGTTTGCAATGATTTCCATTATTTTGATAGTCTGCTGTATTACCTCTAACCATTGATCTTCTACCTAGCACTAAATCGATTGATTCTTCTATCTAGCAGTAAATCGATGGACATTTGTTTTAGGTATTATTATCGTTTGATGTTACCTAAAAAGCAGAATAGAACTGCAACACCAATTATTCATCCATATACAATCAACTAACACTAACACCAAATTCAAGCAGTGCTGTAAACTTTTTTAGAAGATGAAAGAGGTACACAAAAACTACAGGTTCTTAACACATTACCTTGCTTTATTAACTTAATATGAAACATTTTATACATCAAAAGAATAGGCTACTCACAAGTGTATATTGTTGTGCCTACAATGGCTAACTCAAAGGATCTGTGCCAAAGAATAAGCTAGCTAAAGTTATTACAGACTTTGCCGTTACTATTATGCCAAACACAAAACTAAAAAGTAACATTACATTAGCTCACTGTATAAGGAAATTATGCCCACGCAGCTTCCAATTCATACTCTTATTACTAAGGTGTGATCCTGTTGAGTTAAGGATTTTCTCATTTGTATACTTCACCATTCATAATGTTTAAGTACAGAAATGCGTGGGTGGTGTGTAGCCTTAATCAATGAATCTTAAATATGAGCAAATCCTCTACTCAACATGAATGGACTTTAATATCTATGCATAAATAATAGCAAACTATATATTTCGGTTTCCTATGTGTGTGACACTGGCCATCACTTACATAGCCACACCCCTAAATGGCTGGTTATAATTATGCAATTATGTCCATACCCTTAATCCTGTAGTGTAGCAGAGTACATGTATGCATGGCTCTGTGTGAGACTATATGTGCATGAACGTTCACCTCTACTAGTTCTTCATAGTTTCCCATGTCAATCAGACCAGTGGTAACTGATATCTACATATATAGGTATAAATACGTGTAATGTAGCCTCACGTATGCTTAATACACTAGTAAGTAGCTGTACCTGTAGATTTCGACTGGTTAAGGTTTGCTTCAGTTGTAGAGCAAGGTTTATTGCACTGCTAATATAGGGGCCAAACCCATGAATGAATATATGGAGCCGACTGTATTGTATAATTCTTTAAACTACGAGGTACAGGCATTTCATTATTTGCACTAACCCTTGCTCAAGGAGTCTCTTAGCACGCTGGAAGAGAACATCGAAGTCTGCGGAACGATTTGCAATACATATGTCGTTTACTCGGTTGAAACAAGACATCAGTTGAACAGATATATAGTGCTACCACTGGTGGGCCGGGCCCGGAATTAGGAAGTGTAGTCTTAATCAAAAATTAAAAAATGGCCATGATGTCATGAAACATTATTATTGGTGATTCTCATGTTTTCTTTCATTTATAATAATAAATGATCATTCAAAATTTCTAAGCACACGAAACAATATCAATAAAAAAATTGATTTAGCCGAATATAATAATTGTATGTATGTGCTATATGTGTGTGGGGGGCGTGTCCATACATAGAATTAGTGTAAAATTTTTTGTTGTGAATTAAAACAGAAGTTTAAACAACTAAAATTAACTAGTGGTTAGGTTGCGAACGGTGAAAATGAACACATTTCCATTCAGTTTCAATCTTCTTCCAAACTCTTGTTTCATTACTGACAGTACTATGGGCGGTACCATTACTAACGAAAATTAATAAACATTAATAACTACAACAGTGTATCTCCATCCACCAACACACCTGTCTATGAGTTGAGTAATCCTAGTGTACGCAATACAAGCCACACCCTCTGCTAATGAATGGACTTTAGGTTTCACAATGGTCTGCCGAATAGCATTGCTTCGTGGTACTACATAACAACTTAATAAGTTATTATAATTCAAATGACATGATTCGACTCACAGTTATCAAAATAGAACTTATGGAAATCAAGCCCAGCCACCATTTGTGAACAAGCTTCCGGTTCAAAGCAAGTCATACTTGATGAACACAATTTCCTGAAATTAAATATACAAACACTAGTAACGAGTACAATTATTTGATTAGCTGAAGTTACTTGTATTCCTGAAAGTCTTTATCCCCAATGACATTCAGTAACCTCTGGGTTATGGCAATGATTTCCCGATCTTCGGCACTTGCTAATAATAATAATAGCAATAATAGTAACAGAATTACTATTAATAATTAATTATCTATCATTTATTATTGCTTTTCTGTATTCCATTTGTTTTTTGTTACCATTGACAAGGCTGAATACATGTACATGAGACAACAAGACAAATGTGACATGAAATTTTAGTTCTGTGTAAAAGGAGTATTGTGTTCTCAGTAAGCAACCTACAGTAACCTATTATTAACAAACCTGTAGAATCATTCGCCAGTCCTATCCCACTCTCAGTACTCTCAGGACTCTCGACACATTCAGGCATTGGTAGCTGAGCTTGACTGGTTCTGGGGGAAGATGGATTACTCTTGTTTCCTAACCCTGTTACCACAAAAGGAGGGAGACAAACACACAAAGATGGAAGGGAGGTTGAGAGAAAGAGAGAAGATGGTGATCCAGTCTTTCGTCAATCTGTAATAGTATAACCAACCAAACGCAGATGATCTCCGGGACACTATCATGGCAGTATGCATGGCTGCTTTTAGCTTTCTTCGTGCATTAAACCTTCTCAATCCAGCAATAGTCTCCTGTCTGTGCATTACTGAGGCAACACGATCACGGTTCTATGGAATGAGAGAGAAAGAGAGTGAACAAGTGAATGGGGGGGGGGGGGGGGGGAAGGGATCGACTGTGATTGGTTAGTCTCAACAGTGTACCTTGATCCAGTCATTTTCAAGGGCTTTCTCAGCAGTTATTCGTTTCCCTGGGTCCATTACCAGCATACTATCAATCAATTTCTTAGCTTGATCAGTTACTGAATCCCACTCAGGACTCAAATACTATAATAAAACCCAAGAAAACATCAACTATCAATGGTAAGTATACCCTACACTACACCACCACCTTACTTCATACTTTCCTTGCTTGATCTGCTCAAACATTTTAGATTGGTCGTCGTCCCAAAATGGTGGATACCCTACCAGCAGTATATAAAGGACCACACCACACGCCCATACATCCACTGCATTGTCATACGGCTCTTTCCTCAATACCTCAGGGGACAGATAACCAGGAGTACCAGCGAATCCTTTATAGTACAATAATAGCATTTTTCTCAAATAAGTACCTTATGTTCATGTACCGTAATAATGCTTCTTGTCCAGGGCTTCCACTGCTAAGCCAAAATCGGCTAGTTTGACAATTGCTCCTGGACCCTTCACTGACAACAGCAAATTCTCAGGCTATAAAAACAAAGCATAGCATCAATAATACTACTCACACTTACCAATCAATACAAAGTCCAATAATTACGTTTACGACATAGGCAGCACTTTTCATTCTGTTGCTTACCATAATTATGTGTTAAAATCGCCAGTTTCATCAAAATGTTTCATTTTTATTTATCATATGCCTTCAATTGATACTGCACAATCTTGTACCCCCTAAAAATTTTTCATGACTAATTCAGGACAATTATTTTAATTGAAGGCTGAAATTGGCAATTTTAACACATAATTATGGTAAGCAACAGAATGAAAAGTTACCTGGCTGCTAAGGTGCAGTGGTCTTTTTCTTTTACAAAGCAAAATTGCGATGCAATAATTTGTGAAACAAAGTTTAAGACTATCTTAAGACTATGAGTATCTCTGAACATTTTACTTCCAAAATAATTACTGAAATCAGAGGTGCGGGTTTTTTGAGGATTCTGAACTCCCTTAAAGAAGTTTGTTTTCAAATAATAAATTATGCTGACTATATGATAATACGATAAATGGAAAGGTAATCATTTGGTCATTTCTATTCTGAAATAAGAATTGAATAACTCTAATCCTTGTTTTCATTACAAACAGACCACACCCCATTTCAATAGCAACACACATACACATTAATTGCAAAACAATTAGAGTGAGAAGAGTAACATTCTTAGTTATACGTCTCCCACAACCATGAGTATTGGAACCGCCTGTATAAACTATGGCTAGTTAAGGCAAACTGATACTAATTTTCAGAATTTCTGCATGAACAAGACAATTAAACTTCTGGAAACACATGAAACACTATAATACATGTGGAATATCCCACGGTGAACTGCTTATACATAATACAGTAGTTTATCACCAAGGAGAACTATATATACATGTACCAAGGGGGCTAATTGAGACTACATATACTACGGGGGCTGATTAAAGACCAATGGGGCTGATTGAGGCTATATAATTATGTATACCAAGGAAGGGACTAATACCTTAATGTCCCTGTGTATAATGCCCCTCCTATGACAGTAGGCCACGCTGTCCAATATCTGCTGGATACAGGAGCTAGCATCCTTTTCAGAATAGAATTCTCTGGCAACAATGTCATCAAATAGCTCACCACCGAGAATACTGCAACACAATATCATAAAAAACTATTGTTAATATACTATATGTAACGTACAAAACAGTACAGAACAGTTAGATACATTAACTATATGGCTATAATACATAATACAACAGAGTACTATGCATAGCATATATGCTAGAACAATGCAACACATTACAGTAACACAATACTGAACATAATTGGGGAGAGCCTGAGCAAGCCCCACACTGGTTGAAAGCGTACGTGTGTGAAAGTATGTATGTGAGGTTCAACCAAATTACGGGAGTACACGGATTATTTATTAGTAAACTTATAAAACACATGTTTAGACTTATGAAACACATGCTGTTATAATTATAAATATTTTTACGTTACACAATTATTGTTACATTGTCGAAATGAAGATGTCTACTCCTGCTGAAAAAAAGAACTATATGTGAAGAAAAAGTTGTGCAACCATTGAAGCATTCTAGGGAAACTGACGAACAACGAGAATGTCGACTTAAAAAGCATCGAGAAGCCAACAGACGTCAAAGACAGTCTGAAAGCATAGAACAACAGCAACAACAAAGGCTGCTCTGTAGAAGAGAACAGCGTGTTAAAGAAACCCCAACTAAGAGACAAACGGCACGGCATGTATATCAAGGAAGGGACTAATACCTTAATGTCCCTGTGTATAATGCCCCTCCTATGACAGTAGGCCACACTGTCCAATATCTGCTGGATACAGGAGCTAGCATCCTTTTCAGAATAGAATTCCCTGGAGCTAGCATCCCTGGAGCTAGCATCCTTTTCAGAATAGAATTCCCAGCACAGCTGACCACCACGAGGACTTCAGTACAGCAATACTGGGAAACTTAAACTGCTGATCAATAGGAAACAAGATTGACAACCATGAGGACTTTAGTACAGCAACAGCATGCCACCAAAACTCCAGATCAATGGCAAACAAGACTAACCACCATAAGGACTTCACTGAGTACAGCCACAACGCGCAAATGAAACCCCTGATCAATGGGAAGCAAAACTTAGCCATAAAAAACATCATCACAACAGCAAATCAAGCCAAGATTGTCGTGGTCAGCAATGTTGAAACGGTTTCAACAAAGGATGGGTCAATAAAGTTAGAAAAACAAGAATCGCTACTTGCAGATGACACCACAACATGTCGATTTGAGTTATGGGAACAGGACATAAATAAATTGTCCTTAAATAACACATATCAACTAGAGGGTCTCACTATACTCGATCTTACAATGGCCAATGTGTATGTTTGATGTCATCCACAACTACAATGAAACCTTTAGAAAATATTGAAATTATCAATTTACCAGTAGCAGACGATTCATTTAACCTGCTGTCAACAATCAAAATGTTCACAGCACCGGCAGATAATCGGAATATGCAGTGCAGAGGAATACTTTGCCCTTATTGCATGCCAAACAAAGCTACACAAACTTCAAGAAGACCATGCTGAATGTGACAAATACCATATTACAATGAAGATCAACAAATGCACCAACCATCAGATCGCTAAAATCAAAATGCAAAAATTTTATGATTCCATATTAAATCACCATTAACCTTTTCAATAAGCAGATTAAAAAGCTACTCCCAAACAACTCTCAAAATAGCGAAGAATCTTTAATGGACAGCTTGCTGAACATAGATACAAAACTTACTGTTTGCATGAAGAATAATATGATTACTGACGTTTCATTACATGATTAGAATAACTTAAAAATTCTATTTCTTGTTGTGTTTCAATAAAAATCAATTAATAAAAAAAGTAAGACAACATGCGCATCCTAATGTTCAATACTTCGTGAAGGCTCGCCCCATAATTGTTTTTACAATTGTCTAGTATTAATTAATACATAGTACAATAGTATAGGTACATGTGTACTATAACACTGTAACCACAATATTTACAACTTCAGAAACATTTATAACTACAGTAATACACAATAACATAGAAATGTATTAGATAATAGTGATTCAGTTGAAATGTGTTTAAGAAAAGTATAGATCAATATCTATACTTTTCTTAACGGATTTCAACAGACGTTACACACTTCCATGCAGCTACTCGTATCAATACATACAACCATGGACCATGGACGTCTACACTTGCAGACATCACAGCCTGAAAGCAACATTTGCAAAAGAAACAAAGCATTCAGCAAAACATTTTCGAAAGGAGTGGCTGATTAAATGAATAAACTAGCAATAAAAGGGTTAAAAATGCAAACATTGAAGAGGAAAGGTGTGGTCAATCAAGCAGCCTTGCAAAACGTAAACCACAAATTTGCTTACAACCTTGTGATGAAGCGATTTGAATACAGGCATTTGTTTGCCTTGCCATCCTAAGCACACAGTGAAAGTTTCAGAAGTTCCAGGACAGGTATGGAAAAGATTAAAATTTTTACCACAGGGTATTTTCATAAGGAACACAAAAATGCACTCCAAAGCTTTCTTCATTAAAGCACAGCTTGGAGGTATTGAATCCAACACAAACAAGACATTTAGTAACTTATCTCGCAATCAAGAAGACCGACGAAAATGGGACAAAAAGGGCAGCATAGAATACCTCACTAGCTAATGCACATTAATTTTAAAGCACAGCTTCGAAGTCTGGACCTTTCTGCACTACCTGTCTAAAATTAACTTTTCTGCTAAAAAACGCTAATTTTTATAATATTTAATGCTAACTAACTAACACACCCATCAACTAATGTATCCCTTGCTATGGCTTCGCCCACGTGAGGGATAATTACTTGTCAATATTGTATAATACAGTGCACGTAACAGTATAATTCATACAACAATTCAATACACAGTACAATAGTAGCATAGTACATATTGTATACAGTATATACATACATACATAACACAATTATAGTAACACAAGTTACAAGTTAACACAATGCATTTCACACAGTATGTACAAGTATATTGGACATGCAATAGATTGGTAAACTTACAGATCAAATATCATATATCGTACATGACCTTCTTGGAACACTTCATACAGACGGACTAAAACAAATAACAATTAAATTATGATTACTATAATTAACAATCGATGTATGTCGTCAAAATAATAAATTGTTTTCTGAAAAAAAAAAATCATTGCCAATCAAGATATCCCTTTCGGCAAGTATCAGTGAAACTAAAACCATTATCCTGGGTGCCACCCAATAACATACAGACTACACTCGATTTGGAGTATATATCAATCGATTAAGTAAGCAATGTAGAGCTACAATGGGCTATTGTCCATCTGATATGCTTCCTAGCAGTCACAGCTAAATACATATGCTACGAAATGCTGCTATAGTAACAACATTGTATACACATTAAGTATTATTATACAAGACATATAAAACAGACTGACTCAGCCAGCATGCAGTCAGTAATTAGCAGTGAGAAATTAATAATTAATTTGACAGTGCTTGATTCTTAAACTACCATGCACTAACATGTTGCACAAAATGGTCTCCACTTATTGTGTTACTATGGTAACCATATAGTTACTAAACGTACATACAACACTTGTACTAATAGTTGAAATAAGACGGTGCTAAAAATGTGTTCCAATTGTAAAATGACAAGTGTAAAAAATCCCCAGGAGTAAAGCCTGCTTCACATTAACAAGTGACCATTTACATGTATATGGGGGCCTTATGGGCGATTTGACCTTAATTATGAAGTAATATTTAAAAAGGCAAGGAATCCTTATAGCACTAGCTACATGCATATCAAACAGTATGTGCTGATTTAATTTAGCTTTTGCAGTTAAGTAAAAGTAAGAAATATAATTTGTGCTTGTGTTCCTGGGCATGCATGGCCAATTGCTGTTTTACATACGAGTAGATAACGCACATGATAAATCGCATTTAATTCTGACCAAGTGCTTAAGAAAAAATATGTTAAATAACAATGTGTATACTAGACAGCCAGATATTTTACAATATTGTAACCCGGCTTTACCAAGCCAAGCCAAGTATTCTTGTAATGCTGAGGATGTACTGTGGAAGTGCACGTGTGTGTATGTGTGTGTATTGTGAATGCATCAGCTAGCTAGACTTGTAGGCAATACCATTACTAAGTAATTGAATTATCTTGTATTGGTAGTGAGTTCGACAATACGTGGATACAGAGTAATACTGGTGATACACTATCCATTCCTGGTAATATAATACATTACAAAGGTATATACTGCCACAGGAATAGAATCCTAGTTTGTGCCAACAATAATACATCTAACTAGAGGTGAACCAATAAGGGAAATCACTGTCAAATCAATTATTGATACTTTAGGGAAACGGATGCTGATATTGATACAATTTAGCTGATGATCTCCCTACAATAATTAAGTTTTTGCTAAAGCAAAACAGTTTATACAGAAAACTGTCCTTGAAAATTGCTCGTCATAAAAAGAAAAATGAAGGGAAAAAGCCGTATATGTTCATATTGTATTGGTTTTCATGCTAATACCAATTACAGGCAATAGTCCGATATCGGCACTGATTACCAATAATGAACTGATAATAGGTACATACACTGCTTTAACTAATGGTCATCGACCAAGGCAAGTAAAATAATTAAGCAATGTGTTAGGGCAACATTAATTTTAATGCAAATTACAACACGTTCAAACATCACACACACTAACACACTCCATTGAGGCAGGCTATCAAAGTTTAGGTTGGTAAAGGTAGATTAATGATCAAGAGTGAATGTACGCCTACCTATGTTGTGATGAGTCAGCATTTTGCAGATCTTTACTTCCCTCTCCAGCTTCTGAAGATCTAAATGAAGTAATATCATTGTCATAACAGCATCGAAAAATAAATTACCCAGCTACATTTTATATTCGTTATACCCATCCCCTCCCCCTACCAGAACAATGTCTACATTTCTTGACGGCTTTTACGCGACTTCAATTTTACACTTTTTCTTTTGCCTTTGAGCAACATTTAAAAGTACAAAGGTGTTGGCCAAAATTTTCTTGTAGTTAACAGGCTATACACTAGTAATCCAATCTCTGTTCACGACATTAACACTCCATAATCAATGCATTATAATGCTTGATTATTTTTTCACAACAATATCTACGCATCATATGTTCCATTGATACACGATTAAACAGAGATTGGAATGAGTGAGGGAGGAATAAAGGCAGTGGAGTACAACTAATCAATATGTACAACCGATCAATATGAATTATAGCATCCGATTAGTTGTACTGAAAACTGAATGGAATATTAATAGGAAGCCATTGGTTGAACACATTCTCCACATATCTTTATTTTTGGTGCATTGCAATAATATATCATTCCTCAGTCCCATCCACATGTGCACAGCTATATATACGTATGGGTATTATTTATATATGTACAGTATGCAATACATAACATCAGATCCTCAACAATGATAAACCACCTCACAAATCACAACACATATAAGTACAGCTATCCCCCATCCATTACTGGGTGCCACCATTTGTGACAAACCAGCTCATAAAATCATCCAGATTGCAAAGCAAACCACTCACCCCGAGCACTAAGACGTTTGGTGTTGATAATCTTGGCAGCATAGTCCACTGCAGTTTTCATCAGCCGGGCTCTGCGCACGATACTAAAAGCACCCCTACAGAACGAATGAATACAACAGGGTAATCTTGCTGATGAGTTACAGGGTTAGCTCAACGAGTCAAAAGATAATACAATCACAGTAAAAAAGTATAATATACAATAAAACCAACAGCCATTAGCAATCACATGTCGTGTCTACAAGATCATCGAAAAGATAACGATTTCACTACATAGCCTGACTGCCTCACGCACTTTCCTAAATCTTCTTTGATCTCAAACTGATCTGAAAACTGTAATTCTGGTATGATTCCAGAACTCATCTTGACAGGCAAAGATATTCAAGCGGTCTTTTCCTTAACTTTGACAAGGGCACCATGCACCAGCCAGCGAGAGGAAAAGAATGATGATTGTAAAAAAAAGAATAGCAAATCCTTTTCACCACACCCAACCAGCATCACGCGATCTCATATTATTGACCATGTCATCAACCAGCCACACCCATCTCCAGTTTTTACACTTTATACAATACAAATTATACAATACACGTAGACTACTGTGACACTATTCTTGTCGTTTCATAGAGGAAATAGACTGGACTAGCTGACAGACGGGCAAGGTCAATTAAACATGTCTTACCCAGGCTATCCACAGCAAGTAAGTATTGGACAGGAGGCCAGAGTTTATATTATTTATTTCTCTTGTTTTTATAATTCCGGTATTAAATAAATATTTGTACTTCGTCGCTTTCTGCCTGCCAGTACTAGTAGAGTAGTTGCTCAGTTTGTGTGTTGTGTTGAGTGCATTTAATAATTACATGCTGTTGTTGTTTACTTTTAGCCCGGCTATCCACCCCCTCCCGGGGGTAGCGGTTACCCACCCCCTCCCGGGGCTAACACAGGATACCCAGCTCCACCAGGTGCTGGTTACCCACCCCCTCCAGGGGCCGGGGCCGGATATCCTCCACCCACAGGAACCCCTGGATACCCCACACCCCCTTCAGCTGGGTTTCAAGGTATGTATATAATTGGACACTTTTTTACAATAACCATATGGAGAAATGATTCAAGACTTAAACACGCTCAACAAATGTGCCCTGATTTTATGCTAATAATTTAATTATTGTTACTTTGTGAGCAGTTTCAGTACAAAAACACTGCCATTAGAGGAAAGGAAGTTCCTGAAACCAAAGCAGAAAAATTAAGAAGCTTCTTTTGGAAAAGCTAGCGATAAATGAGCACAGCCTTCTTCATCTTTTGTCAAAACCATTTTTACTCGAGGATCATGAGCTTCTATCATGCTATCGATCCTCGTGGTCCTGATTTTTTCCAACGAAGTGATCTGAAGCTATCGACGCACAAACAAAACTGGTTAAAATTACCCAATTTTCGACATGTGGGTACCTAAGTTCAGAAATGGCACATAAGGGTCTTAATTTAGGTGGCGTCCAGAATTAGTGTGACTTTATAATGTACTATAATATATAATGAGGATGTTAATGTACACTATTTGCTTGTATATAGTACCTCCAGGGCCACCAGGGGGAACTGGGTATCCTCCCCAACCCCCACAGCAGTCTTATGGTCAGCCCCCTGGCCAACCAGGTTATGGTCAGCCTCCTCCAGGCCAACCAGGATATGGCCAGCCCCCTCCAGGCCAACCAGGGTATGGTCAACCCCCTCCGGGCCAACCAGGGTATGGTCAGCCTCCTCCTAGCCAACCAGGGTATGGTCAGCCCCCTCCAGGCCAACCGGGATATGGTCAGCCTCCTCCTGGACAGCCAGGGTATGGGCAGCCCCCTCCAAGCCAACCAGGGTATGGTCAACCCCCTCCTGGCCAACCAGGGTACGGTCAACCCCCTGCAGGCCAACCAGGGTACGGTCAACCCCCTCCAGGACAACCAGGATATGGTCAGCCCCCTCCTGGACAGCCAGGGTATGGCCAGCCCCCTCCGCAAGGTATGGCTATAAGTATGTGCATATTTTTAGTTGTTTCTCAAGTTGTTTCAAAATTCTCTTCCTGTACAAATTGCCTATATTTTGTCATGAATACAAGTTTATGTAAAGCCTTCCTAATTATACTGCTTCTCAGTTAATTCACACAAACCATCAAACCAATAGCTTAATTTGTCCTTGTGTTGTTCATTAATCAGTAGGTGGTAGTGGTCAACCAGCTACAGCAAAGGTAATAAAAGACGATTAATAAAGTGGTGTCGATCGTTATTATTATTATCGGTTTGCTACAGGTGACATCTCAGATGGCAGCTATGAGTGTCAATGAGGTATATCTGTGTACCATTACTGCTGATATTTGTGTAGTAGAATAATTGCATTCATTATTATTATTGAAGGGTAAATCAATCTGTAATGCTAGAATAAAAGGGGTTTGTTTCCTTTTACAAAACGTATCAAATATTTATGTTTATCCATGATTCGTGTATTACCACCGTGTTTCCTTTACATAAGACAATTGATATTGTTGAGACAAGAAAGGTATACGAATATATCTATAAGTATATTGTACCTAAAACTATCTATTATAGTTTGTTTTGATTTCCTTGTATGTCTGGTAATTCAGTAAACCACTGCTTAATTGACGTGCATGTGCCATGAATGTAGACAGAGTGTGATAATTGTTCCCTAACCTGTATAGCAACTGCTTCTCTACAGTATATCTATTGTGTAGTGTATCTATGGATACTGATCGTGTAACACCATAGTGTATGTGTGTGTGGGGGGGGGATACTTATATACCTACATGCTGTACGTATTGTTTATGTATGTATCACACTGTTTGTGTAGACTGTTGGTCATCCAACAGTGAAACCTGTTGCTAATTTTGATGCAGAAAGGGATGCAGAAATACTTCGTAAAGCAATGAAAGGATTTGGTATGTCTATCAAGACGTCTTTCTTCTCTCGCTCTTTTTTTTTTTGCTTTCTTTCTTCCCTTTTTCTTTCTCTCTTTCTCTCTCTCTCTCTCTTTCTCTCTCTCTCTCTCTCTCTCTCTCTCACTCTCTCTCTCTCTCTCTCTCTCTCTCTCTCTCTCTCTCTCTCTCTCTCTCTCTCTCTCTCTCTCTCTCTCTCTCT